>MU692594.1:21039-57592 GCA_026770625.1 Nicotiana glauca
CTCACTGTGGGGGTTCAGACTCCGGAGGGGCTCCTACAGCCCAAGCGCAATATCAATATCACACCGCTGCGGGGTACAGCCCGATCCATGCACAGTCCAGAATGCACACATAACACTGCTGCGGTGCGCAGCCCGATCCATACCCAGTCCGAAAATGCACATAAGCCCCTTGGGCAATAGTAAAATAGTAGTTCTCAGCTAAAAATGTCAGTAAAATATCATTTAAGTTTTCAAATCTTTGAAAGATGGCTGAGTTTGCAAAGCAGTATTTTAAACCTTGGACCGAGATAAAAAAATATGCACAGTAATGCAAAAACAATGATATTAATCCCCGAAGGATTCAAATAATCGGCACGAAGCCCAAAACATGGCAATCAGCCCAAATCATGATAGCATCAAGTCGGTTTCAGTCAATCACGCAGTAAAATCAACAACTGAGACGGACCAAGTCGCAATCCCCAATGGTGCTCTACCCCACGCTCATACCTGGCATGCAAGTCACCACAATACAGCACTATGATGTGCAAATTCAGGGTTTCAAACCCTCAGGATATCATTTACAAGTATTACTCACCTCGAACCGGTGAAATCTCTAGCTCGCGACGCCTTTGCCCTTCAATTCGGCTTCTACGCGCATCGAATCTAACCAAAACCACAACGAATACAGTACAATAGGCTAATGGAACATAACCCAATTGAAATTACTCGAAAAATACTCAAAAATACGAAGTTGGCAAAACCCGAGCCCCGGGCCCACTTCTCGAAAAATTCCAAAATTTACATCACTGGATTCCTCGTCTCGCCACGAGTCTATACATATAAATTTTATCAAAATCGGAACTCAAATGGCCTTTCAAATCCCAAAAATTCGTTTTTCAAAACCAAGCCCTAGTTCTTCACAATTTCAACCCACTTTCATGAATTTAAATGTTGATTCTTCAATAAAATGATGTTTCTAAGTCAAGGGACTTACCTCCAATCAATATCCGTCAATATCCCCTTCAAAATCTACCAACAAGCTCTCAAAATGGTGCAAAAATGGAGGAAATATGAGATACATCGCGGATGAAATGTTTATAAACTTTCTGCCCAGCCCTGGAAATTCCTTCATCGCGTTCGCGACAATACCCACGCGAACGCGAAGACCAAACTTTTAAAAATCCAAAATACTCTACACGAATGCAAAACAATCCACGCGAACGCGATGCACAGCGAACCTCCCTCTACGCGAACGCGACCCATCTATCGCGAACGCGATGGTCCACTTCCCTGTCCTACGTGAACGCGATGCTCTTCATGCGAACGCGATCAATTAAATCCTATTGCGTCGCGAACGCGACTTCCACTTCACGAACGCGAAGGCTAATTTTTCCAGGCCTCCAAATTACTCTACGCGTTCGCGTTACACCTCACGCGAACGCGATGAACAAAGTTTCTGCAACACTTCAGCAGAAAATCTGCTATCTCCCAAAACCAAAAATAGTCCGTTTGATCACCCGAAATCACCTCGAGGCCCCCCGGGACCTCAACCAAAAACACCAAACTACTCCAAAATATCATACGAAATCGTTCCAATAGTCAAAACACGTCCATCAAGACAAAAATCATCAAATCGCGATGGATTCAAGCCTAAATTAAACTAAAACTTTCAAAATTCTCATTCAATCAAAAGCCCAACCAAACAACATCCGAATGGCCTGAAAATTTGCAGACATATCCAAAATTACCTAACGAAGCTACTGAAACTCTCAGAATTCCATTCCGACCCTCGGATCAAAATTTCACCTATCCACCGGAATTCGCCAAAATTCAAACTTCGCCAATTCAAGCCTATTTCGATACTGGACCTCCAAATTCAATTTCGTTCACAATCCTAGGTCACAAATCATCCCCCGAAACTAACCGAATCATCAGAATTCACATCCGAGCCTCCAAACTAAATAGTCAACTTCCAGTTGACTTTTCCAAAACAAGTTTTCCTTTAAGAGACTAAGTACCTCATTTCCAACTAAAACCAATTCAATTCTATCCGATTTATTCAAATACTGATATTGAAGCATAGAACAACATAATATGGGAAAAACGGGGCGGTAACTCACGTGACAACGGGCCGGGTCGTCACATCCTCCCCAACTTAAACAAATGCTCGTCCTCGAGCATGCCCAGAGTTGTACTAGAAGCCAACCAATAGCTGAATGACCTTACCAAGCATATACCCGGGGTGATCCCTCGTCAACCTATCTTACATAGGTCCGATAATACAACTCCGCTGAAATTTCACAGTCCATCTAGGCCATAAACCGTAGAACCACATTGCACTTTCCGAATTCATACTCAAAAAACCACATTGCACTTTCCGAATTCATACTCAAAATCAGAACCTCTTATTAGCTAAAGTCTTATTCCATCACTTTCATACACTGCCAACGATAAATAACACACGTGATAAACCGTAACCATTCCTTAGGTCACCCATACATGAAGCCACTTCCTTGTTGACTAATACCACAACAGATTTCTGGGCCAAACCTCGATATGGACCCTTTAATCAGCTGAAATCACATCTGTTTGCATTTATTAATGACTCCAACTATCACCTCGAATTCAACGCACCACTCTGGTGATATGACACCTCATCACAGGGCTAAGCCACAACTTGTATAATCCGCGCACCAATGATGGGCGGTCTGAATATACTCAAATCATGACAAATGACTCAAACAAAAGAGATGTAACTCAAACTCCTCAGTACCATCACAACACAAGGCTGGGACCCCGTCCCACATCATAGAAATAGAATACTTGTATCTACCTCGAAGGGTCTAATCTCCACGTAGCCTCGCTACAATGCGCGATCTTATCCAAACACTGACACACATGAAGTACCTCAAGTCGCTATACTCAAAATAGACAGCCACGCACAGATTGATGTCTGAAACCAAGCAATCCATCATACCTACGGTGAAGCAAGTAATGTACACCATTCAATCCTAAAAGGACATAACCGATGCGCCATTCGCCGAGCAACTCCCAATACGAACTTTCCTCAGAAACCAGGAAGCAAGGCATACAAAGTAACATATGGAAAACTATTCTCAACATCACACTGTTGCTGCATGCAACCCGATCCAGATAACATACCCGTGGCGGCGTGCCACCCGATCCATACATATATCTCACATAGGGAGATGCACATCGAGCCAAATTTGCTCATTACAACAAAATACTGAGTGCCTAACAATATCTACATACAGCGTCGTAAGCTACAAAACTCAAACACAACTGAGGTCCTTCCCCCTCAACTTCCACTATGAATCTCGATAGCACCGCACTATATGTGCCCACAGTCCGAAAATCATAACGCCTCACAGCAACGAAAAAGCATCTCATAGATCTCCCTAGACCAGAATTCGCCAAAATTCAAACTTCGCCAATTCAAGCCTATTTCGACACCGGACCTCCAAATTCAATTCCGTTCACACTCTTAGGTCACAAATCATCCCTCGAAGCTAACCAAATCATCAGAATTCACATCCGAGCCTCCTAACTAAATAGTCAACTTCCAGTTAACTTTTCCAAAACAAGATTTCCTTTAAGAGACTAAGTGTCTCATTTCCAACTAAAACCAATTCAATTCTATCCAATTCATTTAAAACTGATATTGAAGCATAGAAAAACATAATATGGGAAAAATGGGGCGGTAACTCACGTGACAACGGGCCGGGTCGTCACACTTAGGCTCAATTTTTGACTCTTGTATAAGTACCTTAAATTATATGATTTTAAATTTGCTTAACTGCTTTGACTAGAGTGTCTTGATGAATCCAATCCTGAGTGAGTTATGTGCCATGTGTGTGTGAGGTTTGGGTGTTATTCTGTGTATTGCATTTGATGCCTAGAACTTGCCCCGTTTGTTTGCAAAGCAAAATAGTAGTTTTGTTCAGTCTTGGAAGTGATATAGGCATTTCTTTGTTGAGCCAGATAAGTATATTTTACCCTGCCTAATTGTTATGTATCGTAGTTAACACATTTGAGCCTCTAATCCTATTTTTTTGGCAACCACATTACAAGTCTTACCTAATTGTTTGAGTGGACTATCTATTTGAATCTTTTAACCTCTCATAAGCACTTGAATTGTGATAATTTATGTAAAAGTTAAAATGTGGGGTGGTTGGTTTGGCTTTTGAGTGGAACTAATGAAATCAGGAGAAAGGTGCACTGTTTTGAACAAGTAAGAGCCACTTGAATTGAAAAACAAAATATAGTTGTATTGCTGTGAAAAAAATATTTCTTTAATAAGTGGTGACTCTTGCTGTAATTATGCTTAAAGAAGTATGGGATAATATACATTGATGTGAAGGTGGAGTTTTAGTTTGACATAAGTACGAGATTTGAATGTTAAAGTATATGTATTAAAGTGCTTAGGGAGGTGTAGTCATTCTTATATCTAGATGTATCCTACCCGTCCCGTAGCCTACATTACAACCAAATAAAGTTCTAATTGATCCTAGATTGAAAGAGCTCGATTAGTGGAGTAAGACACCATGGGCAAGCTTATGGTGCATCTTTTGTGGCATATGAATATTATTTCTGAGAGTGAGTGAATTCTTTTTATCTTGAGTTCCTAAGTGTTCTTAAATTTTATTATGTGGAACTACTCTCTTTTGTTGTGTGAGGGCACTTGATTCATGAAGGAAATGTAATGTCAGTGAACTCTATGTTAGAGTAAGTAGGTGAGTTCTAAATAATGCGTGGTACTTATGAGTTTAATCTTGAGGTGAAGATGTTATACTTTTGTGCTTAGTCTATTTTAAATACTCTTGGTGTGATGAGTTAGGAGAATTGTTTAAAAAGGTCGTGTCTATAAAAAAGTGTAGTTGATTGCTCGAGGACAAGAAATGATTTAAGTGTGGGGTGTTTATGATAGGCTATAATTACGTATTTTAGTCGCTTATTACACTCTAATTTACTGCACTTTAATTGAGTTTGAGCTTTAATCGCTAGTGTCTTGCGCTAACTGTGTGTTTAATGCCTTGTAGGAGTAATTCCGAGCTATGTAGATGTTATGGAATGAATTAAAGTGATTTGGAGCTTTGAAGTCTGAGTAAAAGCTCAAGGAATTAAGCCAGGATCGTGTTTGGGAGTCAACAGATGATAGTTAGAGCGAATGAAGAATCGAGTAGGCATATCGCGCACTGTTTAGTAAAATGGATATAACGTTTTGCTCGAGACTTATTTGGGCGGAACAATATATGGTTGGAAAGATATCTCAAAGTAATACAACTTTCATGTTTTACATTTTTTCAAATTCCAAACGTAACAGGGTCAAAAATGCGATTGAAACTGCGACTGTGGACCTGACGCGGACGGAGACAGAATATAACCCAACTAGCACGGCCTTAGCATTGGCTTGCGCGGCCGCCCTAGTCCAGACAGAAAAACATATCTAAAGGATACTTTTGGAAGTTCAAAACCAATACCCTCAACCTATAAAGGGTTTAGTTCGTCCAAAGGAGTGGAAGAATAATTTTTGAGGGTTTAGAACAAGGAAAAAAACAAGAGACACAATAGGAGCAAGGCGGGGAATTCTTCTACGAGTTTTTCTTTCCTCTTCCTATTTTTCATTGTTATTTATGACTTTTAGTATTGTAGTTTTACATACTATTATGAGTAGCTAAATCTTTTAATCTAAGGTTTTGGTGAAACCTATTGGGGATGAATTGATTATTATATTAATATAGTTTTGAGTTGGTTGTTAATCTCTATTTGTTCAACTACATTTTGATTTTGGTTAATTGAAAGGATCCTCAATTAGCCGTTCCTATTTATTATGTATCTGCTTGAGAGAGAGTGCATATTTAGGTAGTTGTCTGAACAACATCACTCTCGGAGTATAGGCGAGAGTCATAACCGAGGGTTTAGAGGTTGGATTAGAGATAACGATATCTCGGGTGCAATCTAAGTGAACTGTAATGCGAATCTAGCTAGCGTAGCTTGAGAGAGTGTCTAGTAAATTATCATAATTACTTGAGAGAGATTTATAATAGTTGGAGAGTTCATGATTGATAGAGGCAACTAAGTCAACGCTATAAGAAACATACAACCAAGGAAATCAACGACAGGGGAAATCATAACTCTAGACCTGCTTAATTTAGTCTCCAGCCCTTTGTTTCGTTAGTTGATAATTTTACTGCTTTGTAGTATTTGCTAGTTAATTAGTTAGAAATATAAATCGCAATCTTTATAATTTAGAAAATTATTCAATCTTGTCTTCTTGGTGATATTAAACAAATACAGCTAAGCCTTAGTTCTCTGTGGGATTCGACTCCGGACTTTTAGGCCGGATTATATTTGCAGCGACCGCTTATCCTTTTTAGGACTAGAGTTGGGCGTGATCAGTGATATACATATATATCATTTTTTTCATGTTCATCTTTTACTTCGAATTTTTAGTTCAAACCACCTCAAAACTTCACCAAATCATTCCAAAATTGTGATTCAAGCTCCTTAAGTTGTGCCCAATCCATTCAAATAACACCCACTCAAAATAAAGTAAAAAATTAATATTTCTTTGCTACAAATAGCTAATTGGCTAATTTGACTAATATTAGTAATACTTTATCAATTGGACAATTTTTTTAATGAGCTACTTATAAATGGATATAGCTAGTAAATTCCTTATTTAAAAATCGATTAAACTGACAAATCAAATCGACATGTACCAATTGTTAGGTTTCTCTTAATAAAATTGTAGGTTAATTTAAATATCTATAGCCACACTGATAATTAGAATATATTTTTAAATTTATAAAAGTAACCGAAAATACCGAACTGAATATACTATATATGAAAAACATAGTGTCTATATTAAGTTTAAAATAATAAAGCACTAAAAAAGTTTCTTGGAATTTGAGATTATGAAAATAGTTACAAGCCAATAAGTAATGAAAACCCAAAATACCAAACTCCTTTTGAAACTGAATTTTGTTCAATAAGTAGCAAGCCATAAGGTATTGAGTATATTCTCTCTCGTATGACTTAGATTTTTCTTATTGAATAATTATTCTTCTAATATATTCTCATTCGTGTGACTTATATTTTTCATATATTTGTTTAATTCTTTTATGTTGCTGTAGAATAGTGGGATTGATTTATATTCTGGTCACCTTTCATATTCATTTCTTTTATCACCTTTTAAATAGTAGAAACCTCTATAGAGTTTTGCTAAAGTCCTATGTAAGTTCGTATGTTATCGCATCCGAACTTCTACTTGTGACTCTTACATGATATTTATAAAATACGCGAAAAGTAATCGAATCGTGTCGATACCGAAGAGAAATCAAATGACTGTGATAGTCTTGGAATATCTAAGTTTGGTACAAATTAGAATAACCAAAGAATTGATATGACCGGTATAAATTTTGCAAAATAATCGATTATACCGAACCACTGACACCCTTATATGGGTCAGTTTAAATTAAATAATTGATCATAGCTTATTCAATTCAATTCAATATCATTTTCTTTTATTTATATGTTCTTTATAATTTCTTAATTATCAATCAAACAAATAAATATATTTTTTAACTTACTCATTTATCATGACCATAACAAATTAAACGAGCAAATAAAGAATATGTTTATATTTGATATAAATTTTCTAATAGTCAAATGGGATTACATATGCAGTTCAAATTGATCTAAACTTATAGATGTGCCAAAAACGTCGCATATAGGTTCAAAATTATCCGCTTAATTCGCCACCCATGTTCATTGGTGGCTGCTGGCTATAGCTTGCGTATAGGATATGACCTGTAATCCTAGTTCCTTTCACGTGAAAAAATATAATACGATAGACGGGGTGGGTGCCCTTTCAAAAATGACAAACTGATAAAGTCAAATTATCAGCCGTTTAAAGATAAAGTTGGATTCTCCTATATGCATGTTGGTTATAAGTAGGGGTATATATAGGTCGGGTTGGTTTGAATTTTATAATTATTAAATCAAATCAATTGTGTCGGATTTTTAAATCTAAAGACCAAACCAAACCAATAAAATTCGAATTTTTCAATCTCGGTTTTTCTCGAATTTTCGGGTTTTTTCAAAAAAAAATCCGGTAAAATCTTCGTAGAACAAAACATATAACATATGCTCAAAATATTTCTTTAATCCTAGTAAGATACAACTATATAAAGTATTTTCCAAAAAAAAAATACAAAATATGAGATGTGTCATGGCATTATCCTAAAATATTCAACAATAAAAATAATAAAATTATGTAATATAATTATTGCTAATTAAAAAGCCATAATAAAAATAAACATAATCTAAAAGTATTAAGCTATGCTATAATAAATAAACTAATAAGGGAGTATTAATTACATGACTAAACGCCAAAGAAAAATAAAAATAGGTTTTATATTTTTATCTAAATTATTACCAAAAAAAAAAAATAGATATTCAATACGCTCCCGAATATTGATTTGATTTTGGTTTGGGCTTTATTTAGCATTATATAATTTACTACTAATATTAAGGGCTATAAAATTTATTGAAGCATTCAAAAGTTCTAAGACAAACTTTAAAATAATACTTTAAAAGGTAAAATTATGAAAAAATTTAAGAGATATTTATAAATTACATCACAATAAGTATATTTATATATTAAACATATCTAAAAAATTTATATATATAATGTCTGGTTGGTTTGGTTTCAGTTTGACTTTCTTTAGTTAAAACCAAACCAAACTAATTATGGTTGGATTTTTTTTCCAATACCAAACCAAATCAAACCAAACCATAATCAAATTTTTTTTCTCGGTTTGATTCGGACTATCGGGTTAGTACGATTTTCTTTGTACACCCCTATTATAAGGAAGCGTCAGCTTTTCTTTTTTCACTAGGTATGCGGCTGATTTTATTTTATAGTAATAAAATACAACAACAACAACAATAACCCAGTATAATCCCACTTAGTGGGGTCTGAGGAGGGTAGTGTGTACGCAGACCTTACCCCTACCCTGGGGTAGAGAGGCTGTTTTCAAAATAAACATTCGGCATAAAACAGAAAAAATAAAACAAAATAACAGGGGTGGGTGGACCAAGACTTCCGTGAAAATAAAAGTAGAATCATGAAATATGGTATTCTTTATACGAATTCAATAGAGCTAAAAACCTAAAGTAGTCTAAAATATGTCTTGCTCTATTTTCATTTCTTTAATTTGCTGTCTCCTAGCTAACTTTTTCTTCTTTTCTTTAGTGGTTGCTTTATGTTTTATCAACTCAAATTTTAGATCCATCACTGTATGCTTTCATCTGCCCAACTTGAAGTTACAGGGAAAATAAAATCTTATTTTGCAATCGCATGCCAATCAGATTTTTTTTTAAATTTTTTATTATTATTATAATGAAGCCCTACTATGCCACGTAAGTGCTTTTTAAAGAGTTAATATGCCTTACGTCTCCATTATATATCATGTTTCTGGCACCCTATTTGTACATTTCAACAGAATAGTTACTACAAATCATGTGAGGCATAGTAAAAAAATCAAAAAAAAAAAAAAAAAACTCATTGAAACAATACCACGAGATTCCAAACAACCAATCTAGTACAAAATTTTACAGTCCACAAGTTTGTTCTTGGCATGTATCAATTGCGTGGAAGGATTTTATTTTTGTTCACGCTACTTTGATCGATAACATACTTGTGGACAACATTAATTGTATTAAACATAGGTCTACATTAAATTGAGATAATTAAAAAAAAGTAATTGTATTTCCAAATTCTATATACAAATTACTATTTCACTGAGCATGCAAACCCGTTTGGCTATAGATTTTAGTTTTATTATTTGAAATAATATTTGGAGATTGTATCAAATAACTGGCTGTTTATTAAATTCATCCATTATTCAACTCCAAATTTGAAATATTGAATTTGAAGTTTGAAAATTTAGTTTTAGGGGGGTTTCAAGCTTTTTGAAGTTTTCACTAACAAAATTTCATTATTTTCATGTCCAAATATAACTTTAGTTTCTAAATACCTTTTTATAAGTTCAACGTCAATAATATATTTTTTTTCAATTCTCAATCAAATCATGCCGAAATGCCAACCATAGACAATTTAATCTTATCCTTGTTTGAGTTGTTTTAACGCATTTTAGGACATTGTTTTTCCGCAATACAATTTAATCCTATCATTGTTTGACAAATGCCACCTTGTATATGTCATAAGAAGTTATATATAGTAGGCAGTAGGCACTAAAGAATACTCCCTCCGTCTAAAATAAGTAATTTTTTGGACCAACGGGAGTATCCAATATCTGAACTCATTCAATATAAATGAGTGGTATGGCCTTTTGGCGATCCAAATCAACCACACCGCAGTCTATGCCAATTTGAAATAAGTGTATCACCTCTATTTCCAACTCTAATAAATATGGAAGTCAACTTGACATAAAAGAAAAATTAATGTACGGAAGTTAATTAAACATATCTCAATCAAATTGATTCTTAAAATGACAGTACTTGATTTAATACAGGAATTAAGTGCACGTAATTAAGTTTTCTCTCAAAAGGATAAAAGCGAATGATCTAAGCTTCAAATAACGAAGCGACTCATGTACCACTTCATTTCTTCCTCTCAATCTATAATCCTCCCTCAAAGTTAACTTTGTACTCTCTACGGTCCACTTTAATTAATTTTTTTTTGTTGTTTTTACATATATTAAAAAAATTATCTTTTAATATTAATTAACAATAAAATTGATCATATTAACTTTAATTTATTTATTGAAAATATCAAAAATATTTTTAGGATCTTTATTCCAATGACAACTTTAAAACAAATTAATTCTTTTTTGATATTAGAAATATTAGATATTATGGATCACAAAAAAAAAGTTAAAAAATCAATTAAAGTGACCTGGTGGAGTAATGTGTAATGTGTTTGTATTGGGAAAAATTGAGTTTATATATGTTGAAGTGATTGAAAGATGATATGTCATGATACGGAGGCTGGTCAAATAATGATGATTAGCAAAGAGGCACGAGTCGCAACAGATACGAGTAGAGGCCCGAGCAGATATTCAAAAGTCACGATGCTCATACCAATTTAAATCCAAGAATTAAGGAGAATGAATCTCATAGCACAAGAGAGTACAGATAGAGTATTTAATAAGTATTAAATACTGAAAACGTTAGATAATCTGTATTAAGTTACAGTGATTATGTAACGTAGCATTTAATACCTTTAATTGTCTATAATGGCCTTATTATGACAAAGGCAAAACGTATATCTTAGATATCGCTATAAAAAGGAGAAGACTGGCCATTTGTAAGGACACGAAAGATCATCTGAATATACTGGTTTACTTTGTTTTCTTCTATTTATCCTATTGTTAGCAAACTCAATTTCCTTTATTCATTTTTGATTATCAGTAACCCGAGTTCTTCTAACATAAAGCTTTGACCGAAGTTTCATTTTTATGTTAAATAAATTGGTTTCGTTACCGGAAATATGATAATCTGTTCTTTTTTAACCTAACCTTTTTTGTTACTTCAACAACCATGTCAAACTTTAATGACAACAACCAAGAAAACTATCAACTCCAGGAGGATCCACAAGATGATCGCACCCCGATCCTTTCTCCACAAAGCTCCCCTCGGCAGTCTCGAGAAGGCACTCCTAATGGATCTCATTCAAATGCAAATGCTCAATTTGAAAACGAAGAAGCTATCAATGAAGTTTTGCAAAAGATAATCGCTCAATAGGTCAATAAAGCTCTTGAGGCCTTTGCCAGCTAGTTACCTGTTGCACCACCAACACCAACTCCAAATAACAACAATTTGGAAAATCCTCATTCTAGGCTTGCTAATTCGGGCAGTAGTGGAATCCCATCAAGTCACGAGATGGAGAACCAGGTAACTTAGTTAATTCTGATTTACAAAATTTAGTATTAATATTGCAGAAGGAGCAAAGTGATCGCATAGAGAAAATATTTGGACTACCGCCTGTAATCAAAGGCATAGATATGGACAAATATTCACAATAACCTTGGAAGTCAAGTGCTGCTCATTTCCTAATTCCAAAGAAATTTAAAATGCCCGATATTCCAAAATACGATGGAACAACTGATCCATGAGACCACGTGACAGCATTCACAACTGGTGTAAAAGGCAACGACTTGACCAAACAAGAAATTGAATCAGTATTGGTCAAAAAATTCGGTGAAACACTCACTAAAGGAGCATTAACATGGTATTCTCTTTTACCCGAAAATTCCATAAATTCTTTTACTGAGCTTGCAGATTCATTTATCAAAGCACATTCGGGAGCTCAAAAAGTCAAAAAAAGAATAGAAGATATTTTCAAAATCAAGCAAGTAGACTCAGAGTTGCTTAGAGAGTTCGTGGATAGGTTCCAACATGAAAGAATGACGTTACCACGTATACCAGATAATTGGGCAGCTATAGCCTTCTCTAGTAATTTGAATGAAAAAAGCTCAGAAGCCACGAGACGACTCAAGGAAAGTCTTCATGAATTCCCAGCAACAACATGGAATGACGTTTATAACAGATATAACACGAAGCTAAGGATAGAAGAAGATGTTATCTCACGATCTCAAAAGGAGGAAAAGGTGAGTTTGAGACGGGCGGAAACAGAAAAAGGGTCCGGTAAAAACAGATACAAACCATATATGGGCCTAACGAGAAAAGATTCACGATCAAAGCATGATAATTCAAGGTACAATCATAGATCGAGTAATAGAGATTCGGGCTCATCATCAAGGTTTGGGAATGATCGTAACATACTAGACTTGCGGGATGGTGATAAAAACTTGAAGGCAAGATTTGGTGGTTATAATTTTAATGTAAGCACTTCCGAGCTCGTAGCTGTTTTAAGAAGCATGGGTGATAAGGTACCATGGCCAAAAGAAATGAGATCAAATCCAAACAGGCGCAATCCTGATCACTAGTGCGAATTTCACAACGATCATGGTCATAAAACGGCAGATTGTAGGTTGATACAAGGTGAAGTTGATCATCTGTTGAAGCAAGGATATCTCACCGAATTATTCAATGAGAAAGGTAAGCAAGCATATATGAAGAATAGACAGGAGCCCCCTAAACCTCCTTCTCCTAAAAGGACTGTTAATGTTATAAGCGGAGGTGAAAAAATCAATGGTGTAACGTACACAGCAGCCAATAAAGTTTCCAAAGTCACAATTACCCACGGGAAGCGGGTGCGGCATGTTTTAGAGGAAGAAAGTATTGCGTTTGATGACGCAGATGCGGATGGCGTATTAACTCTACATAACGATGCACTGGTAATATACTACTTTTACATGATACTAATGTGAAACGAGTTTTGATTGATCCAGGTAGTTCTGTGAACATTATTCTACTAAGAGTACTACACGAAATGCAAGCTGAAGATAAACTAGTACCAAAGACGCATACTTTGTCTAGATTCGACAATTCTAGAGTTGTGAAGAAAGGGGAGGTAATACTTACTACATTCGCAGAAGGAGTTTTCAATGATACAAAGTTTCAGGTGGTAGATATGGAGATGGTTTACAATATAATTCTCGGGAGACTATGGATCCACGAGATGGATGTCGTTCTGTCGATCTTACATCAAGTTATTAACTTTCCATCACCATGGGAAATATGTCAAATCCGTAGGGATCAATAGACATCCAGGGGCATCAACTCCGTAGTAGATTTAAGTACGAGAAACGAAGAAAAATAGCAGTTACAGAATCCAGTTGAGGGTACTAAAACACAAACCTCAACTGAACAAGGGCGAACAGATGTGGACTCGAGGCCCGACACCATTCAAGAACCAGAGGAAAATAAAAGTATTGTTGGCCCAACTTCAGGTGAAATTTTGAAGAATGACAAATGAACTCAGTCATGGACCAGTTCCATCATGTGAGACACAGTGTTTATCAACCTATACATGTGAGATGCACGTGAAGGAGATAAGTCTCAAGGATAAAGCAGCAATATCTCCTGAACTGATCGAAAAGGTTGCATATTGGATAAGGATAGGAAGTTTCCTTATGTGAAGAGAACACAATCCGGATCAAGGATAGGGTTGGATTTTGTATTGTTCAAGGACTCAACTTCGATGGAAGATCAGCAATTGAGTCTCAATCAAACTTTGATTACTAACTCATTAAATAACAGTGATTGTTCTCTTTTACAGGCATTGCACAAACGCAAAAGTAAAACTAAAATGAGAGCAAAAGAGCGAGGCAATTTTGCAAGCAATTTATGTGAAATTCAAGTGTGCATTCCTGAAGGTACTTGGACAAGATAGAAGAACCAATTCAATTGTGTTTATTCTTATTCTAGTTCAATTGTAATAGGCATTTTAAAGTTGTACCTTTCCAGCTTTTGTAGAAGCAATTGTAATAGGTACTTTGAGTATTCAAGTTATAGGCTAACTTGAGGGTGTCGCAACAGTTGAGGCTGTGTGCCACACTGGGATTAGAGTTTAATCCTTAGGTTTACAAGAGTTTTGTAAATGCTATTTTGGTTGAGTGATTTTAGTGCAAGTTTGGAAAAATCCTACTGAGTAGTAGGTCGTGGTTTTTTTTCACCTTTCGAGCCAGGTGTTTTTCACGTAAAAATCTCTGTATTCTTTATTTTATGCACTCTTAATTCCGTAAACAGTAGTAGTAAGTACACCCAGAAGAACCAGGTTCTTCTAGAGCAAAACTTGGGTACCACACAAATCATCCCCCCCTCTTGTATGGTATTGACATTTAGAACATCAATTGGTATCAGAGCAGGTTATCCTTGAAGAGGCTAACACCTTAGGAGAAGATCAACATAAGTGAACCACTGGGGAACTGGGAAGGGCAACCCACTGCTAGGCCTCCACTTTTTAATGGTCAGCACTCTTCTTGGTGGAAGAACATGATGAGAGATCACATCATAGGGGAAGACTATGAACTCTTGGACATTGTCACGCCCCAAAATCGAGGGGCGTGATCGACGCCCGACCGGGTAGTCCCAGTCAAGCGGACCTGGGTGCCTTTCCTATCCCACATGTTATCCCATAATTTCATTGCTCATGAATCTAAGGAATTAGCCATTTATAATTAAAACACCTTTTTACAAAACATACATAACATACATGGTTACTTAATGAGGTTTACAACTTACATCGCCCAACATACAAAATACATATTTACATAACTTCGTAACCCATATTTACTGTCTGTGGAGTCTCTAAAGATACAACAGAATAATACAGTACTTGCCAGAGCAAAGGCTCTGGCTATACCTTACACAAAAACAAAAAAATAGACTCCAAAAATAAAAGCGGCATAAGCCACGCAGGGCCCCGAGAGGAAAGGGTCTCACCAATACGGTTGATGGAAGATGAAGGGGAGCTACGGTCGGCGGACTGGAGTACCTGCTACTGATCCACCTACAATCATAACACGAATGTAGCAACCCCAGCAAAAGGGACGTCAATACATTGGAATTGTACTGGTATGTATCAACAAACTTTGCCCTGAGTAACCTAAAATCATAAACAAGTAACAAATAACAAAGGAATCAGCAATTAAATATACACAAAAGGAATAATCAAGGCAAACAAGTTGACAATCTCTCTTTTTCCCCTTCACATTTTCCACATCAATAATTTCAAGATTTTTCTCATATTTTCATTTCAATAGTGATAACGATCACTTTTCACCCTTATTACCTCGACCACCCTTATCACCACAACCCATACCTTATTACTTCGTGTTGCGACGCGCAACCCGATCCCACCGAATAATCACAATTCACAAACAATACCACAACAATAACGATTCATAAAGAACAACAACAATTCTCAAGGAACAATAACAACAATTCTCAAAGAGCAACAACAACAATTTACAAGGGCTTCCATAGCTATCAATTCCATTTCCATCGTATTCCACAACTCATTTACATTTTATGTACAACGATAATTTTTCACGACAAGCCATACATGTTATTACCACAGCTGTTCTGATTGCATCAATTACTATTTCTTTCATCATTTGTTTCACAATTTTACCATATAGCACATTCACAATCACACACTTGGTTTATTGCCAATGGCTTGCACCATCTTATCGAAAGACATAACCACAAACACTCAACCATACCAATCACAAGGATTTCACAGACGATCCACGTAGAAATTACATACCAAGCACTCAAACACCAAACAAGGTGATTTTACAAAGGTCAAAGTTAGCCATACATACCTGGAGCTGAATCCCTTTTTAATTTTTACTTTCAACTTCACCAAAATTCCTAGCAACGTCAATCTAGTGCACAAATTAACACATATTTCTTAGAATCAAAGTTCACAATCACTACTCTAACACATTTAGGTTATCAACCCTCCTTTACACAATGCGTTACTCCTACCTAATCCCTCTTACCAGATTTTAGGTTCTAAAAGACATGCATGAATGTTTCAACCTCTATTATCAAGAATCAATGCATGAGACTTCCCCCTCCTTAATTAAACTTGAAAGTTAATGAAAAGGTTTAGGGATCTTACCTGCAAGGATGGGGATGAAGACACTCTCTTGAAATTTCCCGACCCGGATCGTTTTAAGGAATTAATTTGAAGAAGATGACTTTCTCTCTCAAGAATCCTCCTCCTTCTCTCTTATTTTGTTCAGTAAAGTTGTTAAAAAGAGGGGTTGGGGTGTTTTATTAAAAAAGGGGTCGGGTTTAGAATTTAGGAAATTTGGAGTCCAAGTTGGGTTTACTATGGCACTTTGCGATCGCAGACACGAAATGCGGTCCGTATAATGGACCGCAAAAAGTGTTCCAAAAACATGTTTCCACTTTTTGGGTATGCTGCGGGAAATGCGGTCCACATACATGGTCTGCGGTCGCATAATGGACCATGTTTTTTACCTCAAATTGACTGACTCATTGACTCACTTTGCGGTGCAAAATGCGGTCTGCATAACAGTTATGCGGTCGCATAATGGACCGTATCCAGACCTCAATTCTAACCAAACCACTGAATTAGTATGCGGCAGGAATGTGGTCCGCATACTAGATTTGCGATCGCATTTTGGACCGCAAAAATGGCACTTTTCTGGAAAACTTGATTCTTTGATTTTTAAAAGCTTAGATCAATACAAAGGGTCCGAACTGCAGCGAGCAAGCTTGTCGCGAAGAATTTTACACATTCCTAACACATATTCGGACCTTGACACCACGAGCTACTAGGCTTTGAGCATAAATTTTACGAGGTTTTACAGACATAGTCACTGATGGTCCCCTAGCAACCACAAAGAAGAATGCTAAAGGAGTTGATGTGCTAAAGACAAGGGCTGACTGTAGTGCTAAAGACGTGAGGAAGTGGGAGAAAAATGCTAAGGCCAAGAAATGGCTTGTGTGTGGACTAGGACCAGATGAGTACAGTAGGATCCAAAGTTGTACAACTGCTAAGGAGATATGGGACACTCTGCAAGTGGCCCATGAAGGAACACCTCAAGTGAAAAGATCAAGAGGAACACTTCTGTATTCTCAATATGAGAATTTTACTATAAAGGAAGGAGAAACTATCCAGATGTATACTAGGTTCACTATACAGACAAATGAACTTATGTCTCTTGGAAGGGTTATTCTTGAAGAAGACAAGGTTGAGAAAATTCTGACAAGGGTTCTGCCAGTCACATGGGAAAGCAACATCACTGCTATTTAGGAATTCAAGAATATTGCTACTCTTAGACTGGATGAACTTATTGGAAATTTGACTGCTTATGAAATGAGAAGGCAAACCATGAATATGGATACCCCCAAGATGAAGAGAAGCTTTATCTTTCAGAATTGCTGAAGGTTCAAATCTGGAAGAAGATGAGATGGCTATGATCACTAGGGATTTCAAAAAGTACCTAATGAGAGGAAAGGGTTCTTCAAGAGGTACAACCTTCAACAAAATAAGAGCTCCTGAGAAACAGACCAATGAGGGTTGCTACAAGTGTGGTAAGATTGATCGCATGATCAAGAACTATCCTCAATGGGAAATTGAGTGGAAGAAAGAAAGAGCTGAAGGAAGGAACGGGAAGAACGAACAGGTTCAACCTAAAAGAAACAAAGGTTCAACCAAGGCTATGGTTGCTGCTTAGGGAGAAACCTCAGATGAAGACTCAGAAGATGAAGTTGTAGAAGAGCAAGCACTGATAGCCATCGGAGAATCAGAGGATGAACAAGAGGTAAATATTTTTCATCTCAAAGACAAGATTAAATTCTTGTCTAAAGAAAGGTTGGCGGAGCTATTACTAGACTTCATTGATGAGTCTGAGATAATTAACAATGAGAAAGAAGTTCTGTCTAGGGAATGTGTGATCCTAAAAGCAAAATGCAAAAGTCTAGAGTCTAGGAAAAATGGGAGTGACAACAAAAATGCTGAGTTGAAGAACCAGGTTCTTGAACTTGACAACAGTGTCCTAGAACTTAGGTCTAAAAACTTAAAACTGAAACTAGGAATAGGAAAGAAGAAAGCTGATCACACATATCTCACTCTAGAAGAAAATTTAGGGAAAATGAAAGATTAATTGTATAAGAAAGATGAATTCATCAAAGTCTTAAAGGAAGATCTAGGAAAGGTGAAACATGAACTAGACAGAACTTGCAAGTGGAACAAGGCTTTTGATGCACTCTCTTGGTTGCAAGAGCATCACAGTAGCAACAAAAGAGGACTTGGCTATGAGACTCAAGCACCAAATTGGGACCCTAAAAGCAAGTACCTCACACTTCCTGAAAATAAAGTCTGCACACATTGTGGTAAGACTGGCCATTACAAATATGAATGTAATGCAAAAGAAAAGGCCAGTCAAAAGAATAAAGCTTTTGTTCAAGAAAAAAGTAAGCTACCTGGATGGGCAAGAAGGAATTTGATTCACCCTTTTGCTTATAGAAAGGGATCCAAATTAGTTTGGATCTCTAAAACTAACCCCTGATTTCCTTTTGCAGGTCCAGGTGAAAGGGATGAGCCAAATATAGTATATGGATAGTGGCTGCTCAAAACATATGACTGGGGATAAGGACCAATTCCTTTCACTTGAGGACTTAAAATGAGGTGATGTCTCCTTTGGTAATGGAAAGAAAGGTGAGATCATTGGGGTTGGAAAGGTAGGAAAAGCAGATTCTCACTCCATAGAGAATGTCTACCTGATAGATGGCTTGAAATATAGCCTAATAAGTGTGTCACAATTGTGTGACAGAGGTAACCTTGTGGCTTTTACCTCCACCAAATGCTTTGTGATTAACCTTACCACTGACGAGATTGTTTTGTAGGGAAAAAAAGTTAACAATATTTACATTGTAGATTTGTCCACTCTTTCAGAAAATAAACTCACTTGTTTAAGTGTGTTGATTAATGATCCCCTCCTGTGGCACAAAAGACTTGGTCATGCAAGTCTAAATCAGCTTAACAAATTAGTCTCTAAAGACTTGGTGATAGGGTTACCTAATATCAAGTACTAGGAAGAAAAAGTTTGTGAGGCATGTGCAAGGGAGAAGCATGTAAGGTCATCCTTCAAAAGCAAGAAAATGGTAAGTACAACCAAGTCGTTGGAACTGGTCCATATGGATCTATGTGGTCCAATGAGAACCATGAGCAGAGGTGGAAAGAAATATGTAATGGTGCTAGTTGATGGTTATTCTAGATCTAGCTGGGTTCTATTTCTAACCTCCAAAGATGAAGCATTTGACATGTTTTCTGCATTTGTTAGAAAAAGTCAGAAATAATTAGGAAATCAACTTGCCTCCATTAGGTCTGATCATGGAACTTAATTTGAAAATTCCAAGTTTACTGAGTTCTGTGATGAAAATGGTATAGATCATAATTTCTCTGCTCCTAGGACCCCTCAACAAAATGGAGTAGTTGAAAGAAAGAATAGAACTATTGAGGATATGGCTAGAACCATGCTACTTTCTAGTAAATTGTCTCACCACTTCTGGGCAGAGGCTGTAAACACTGCATGTTATATAATAAATAAATGCATGACCAGACCTCTGGTAGAGAAGACTCCTTATAAGTTACTTAAAGGGAGAAAACCAAACATATCCCATCTTAGGGCATTTGGTTGCAAGTTCTATGTGCACAATAATGGAAAAGACTCCATAGAAAAGTTTGATCCCAGAAGTGATGAAGGAGTATTCTTCACATAGCAAAGTATATAAAATGTTTAATAAAAGAACTTTGTGTGTAGAAGAAAGTGTGCATGTAGTATTTGATGAAACTAACATTCTTTCTGAGAGACAGGAACATGAAGATTAATCCATTGGATTGGTAAAAGACTTAACTAAAGCATCAGCTCAGGTCAAAGTGGCACCAACATAAGGAACAGGTGATGGAACAGGTTCTTCCATACAAGGAAACCTGACAGAGGGAAGAAATCAAAGAGGAATTGAAATAAAATCCTTGAAGGAACCTGTTCATGATCCTATTCCTCAACAAATGGCAGAAACATCTAGCAGAAGCCAGTTGGTTGTGAAACTTCACAAGTATCAAAGTTCACATCCCATTGAGAACATTCTTACTGATCCAACATCTGGAGTTAAAACCAGATCACAATTAAAGAATTTGTGTGCTTTTGATACTTTTATATCTATTATTGAACCTAAAAATGTTGTTGAGGCTGTGCAGGATGTAGATTGGGTAAATGCAATGCAAGATGAGCTTAACCAGTTTGAAAGGAGTCAAGTTTGGCACCTAGCACCAAGACACAAGTACAAATCAGTCATTGGTACAAAATGGGTCTTCGGGAAAAAACTTGATGAAGATGGAACAATTATAAGGAACAAGGCAAGATTGGTGGTCCAAGGTTACAGTCAAGAGGAGGGCATAGACTATGATGAGACTTTTGCTCCAGTTGCAAGACTAGAAGCAATCAAACTTCTCATAGCCTTTGCAGCACATATGGAATTTACTCTTCATCAAATGGATGTAAAAAGTGCCTTCCTAAATGGCTACCAAAAATAAGAAGTGTTTGTGAAACAACCTCCATGGTTTGAGAGTAAGGAATGTCCTAAGCATGTGTACAAGCTGGACAAGGCTCTCTATGGACTCAAACAGGCCCCAAAAGCATGGTATGAATGACTGTCAAAATTCCTACTGGAGCATGGTTACAAGAGAGGTAAAATAGATAGTACCTTATTATTAAGGGAAAAAGGTAAAGATCTCCTTGTTGTGCAAATTTATGTCGATGACATAATCTTTGGGGCCACCACTGACAAGCTAAGTAAGGACTTTGCAAAATTAATGGGGAGTGAGTTTGAAATGAGCATGATGGGTGAGCTTAATTTCTTCTTAGGCTTACAGATCAAACAAAGTCCAAATGGAACCATGATCCATCAGCAGAAGTATACAAAAGAGCTAATAAAAAAGTTTAAAATGGAGGATTCTAAAGAAATAGACACACCCATTGCAACTGCCACTAAATTAGATGTTGATGAACCTAGTTCATCAGTTGATCAAAAGTTGTATAAGGGTATGATTGGTTCACTCTTGTATCTCACTGCTAGCATACCTGACATTGTTTTCAGTGTAGGACTTTGTGCTCATTTTCATGCAAATCCAAAAAGAGTCTCACTTGACTCCTGTCAAGAGGATACTGAGATATCTGAAAGGAACCACTGATCTGTGTCTTTGGTACCCTAAAGGTAGTAATTTTGATTTAGTAGGATATGCTGATGCTGATTATGCAGGTTTCCTAGTGGATAGGAAGAGCACCTCAGGTATGACACACTTCCTTGGTTCATGTCTTGTGTCATGGGCTACCAAAAAGCAAAATTCTGTGGCCCTATCTACTGCTGAAACTGAGTATGTTGCTGCTGCTTCTTGCTGTGCTCAATTACTATGGATCAAACAACAACTGGTAGATGAATTTAAGTGGGATGTATTCCAATATTTTGTGATAACACTAGTGCTATAAGTATGACAAAGAACTGTGTTCATCATAAGAGGACTAAGCACATAGATGTTAGACACCACTTCTTAAGATATAACTATGAGAAAGGACTGATTTCAATATAATTCTATGCTACTGATAAACAAATAGCCGGCATCTTCACTAAAGCACTAAGTAGAGAAAACTTTGAGAGGAACAGGTTGGAATTAGGGATGATTAAGATCACCTAAAAGGTCCAGTTGAGAATGCACAATAAAAAAAAGGAAAAATAAAAAGAATTTTTTTTTTGGTTAGGAGTTTCAACTTTGTGTAAATATCTAGATTAATTCTTACTCAGTCTCATACTTTAATCGATATACTCCTGTGACATGTGTATATATGACTCACTGATCTCTTACAAAGTTTTTTCTATTATGACATTTGAGGCATGTTCAAGAGAGTTCTACTTGAAGAACCTGGTTCATCAGTATATGCTTATGAGAAAGTTCAGGTATGTTTTCTATACTTTGCACAATTAGAAAGATTAATTTTTCAATCATGAGCAAAAGTCCTACATTCATCAAATTCCCAGAAATTCTATCCGTTGAGCACTGAACCAGTTTTATTCTCCTAGAACTATAAATAAAACGGGATTTTTGCCTAAAATCTAGCGTCGCTTATTAATCACTAAGAGATCAGAATTTTAAAGTGATTAGACTTCTAATTGACTCCTGCATAAATCTGTTGTTAATGCAATTACTTCTAATCATCTTTAAATACTCACCACACCCTTCTTCATTATTTCATAACCATCAAAAATCCCTCTCCAGTTCTGATCATCTTTCGTCTCTCCAAAATTCTAAAATTCCCAAATCTTTCAAGAAACAATTCACTATGTCTAACTCCCAAGATAATCCTGGCACTCCCCCACTTGTATCTCCCTAGAATACATCCTCATCTACTCCTCCTATTGGAAACCCAAAACCTAGGTTTCGTAGGTAGAAAATGCTAGCTAGAAAAACTGTAGCTTCCGGTTCTCTGAGAAATGCTCTAAATGAGAAATTGAGGGCTAGCTAGAAGAAGGAAAGTTCTACTAAAGAATCTGACTCCAGCTATGAGTCTGAAGCTTTTATCTCTGCCAGCGAAGGTGACGAACATGGTTCTTCTGACACTGACAAGAATCAAGAAACCCCTGGTGAGGTAAATACTTGTATGGTATTTTCTGATGTAGTTGAAAAAGTAGATAATGTGTTTGTTTTGGTTGGTTCTGTGAAAGATGTAACGGGGGCTGAGTCAAGTAGGAAGGGTAGTAAAAAGAAAGAAAAAGTTCTTGATATTTGTGGAGATGTAGAGGAGAGTGGCAACAAGTCATGGGGAAATAGTTCTGGGGAGGCGGCTGAAGGGCTAGTAAATTTAAGCAAGCATTAAGATGAAACTGGTGCATCGGGGGAAGAAACTTTGGCAAATATGCTGAAGAAAATTGGTGCCAGTTATGATCCAAAGAAGTGCAAGGCTGCCTTACAAAAGGCTCTAACTGCTTCCAAGCCACCAAAGAAAATCAAAATGTCATCCCCAAAATCTAGTATACCTTCAGTACCTAAGGGAAGAGCTACCAGAAGCAGGGTCAAGCAAAGTGAAGCAGAACTGCAGAAAGCTCTAGAAGAGAGCAGGAAGAAAAAGAGGAAAAACGGAAAGGCTAAAGTTGTGGAGAATGTTGAGATTGCAGAAGAAGAAGAAGAAGAAAAGGAGATGGACCTGGTCCATCAAGAAAGAGGAACAACTGAGGAGGTTCCTACTCCCAAACCAAAAAAATCCAAGACTTCTTCCAAGAAGTCTTCCTCTGAACCTGTATCTGTTGAACCCTCCTTAGCCAAAAGAACCAGATCTGCAGTGAAAGGGAAAAGGTAAAAATTACTGAAGAAGAAGAAGAATGGAGTGGAGAAGAAGAAGAGGAGGAGTCTGAGAAAGAACAAGATAGATTTGCCATTTTTGGCAGGAGAAAAATTTTGAAAGACAGGTTGTTGAAAGACCTGGAGGATCCAGGAATGAGAAGATTGGTGGATACCCTAGCTGCACAAGGGTGGAAGGACATGGTCCTTGAAATGGATGGCAGAATGGCTAGGAATGAATTGATAGAGTTTATGGCCAATGCCATTGTGAAAAATAGGGTAGTCTCCAGCATGGTGAAGGGTGTAAAAGTAGAGTTTGATGCAACCAAATTGGGTGAGATTCTGGACATACCTAGTGAAGGGTATGATGATTATACTAGGCAAAGGTGGCCTTGTTTGGATTCTCTCCCTACTGCTCTCCAAATCACTAGAAATTTTTGTGATGCTGCAAATGCTGAAGATGTACCTGAAGCCAGATTAGTTCAAAAGAGTGAGATGAGACCTGCACACAAGGTCTTATTTGAATTTGTGAACAAGTGCCTGCTGCCCAGACAGGAGAGGAGACATACTGCCAACTATATGGACCTGGTTCTTATGGAGTGCCTTGAGAGTGGAAAGTAGATAAATTGGCCTACTTTTATTGTCAAACTACTGGACAGAGTCATTAATGGATCCAAGACACATGCAACTCCATATGGATTTATACTCACAACTGTGCTGGACAGGCTAAGGGTGCCTTTGAAGAAATGGGAGATGGCATCAAACAAAGAACATTTTGGTGTTAGGACCTTATTGGCTTATGACTATCCTGTCAATGCCACCCCAGTTGAACCTGGTTCATCTCTGAAGACACCAGTGAATAGCAAGGTTAGGGCTTTGGTTCAAGAGTTTGGAACTAAGGATGCTGAAATTGCTAGGCTTCAGGCTCGTGTTGCTGATTTGGAAGCTAAAATAGATGGGCTTCGAGCTGAGCTAGTAAAAGAAAAGGAGAAAAGTGAAGAAATGCTTCAGAATATGCTCAACTATCTCCAATCCTATCCCTCTAGTTCCTCTAAGCCTTAGGTCCTCCAGTTCTTGTTTCTTGAACCTCTCTAGAACCCCGAGTGACCCAGATTCGGGACTTTTCTATTTTTTGTTGCTCATGTTTGGAATTTTTTTTTTGTGGTCTGTTTGAGGAAGCATATCCTAATCAATGACAATTTGCTTTTTTTCTTGTTCTATGAAGATTCTGATCTTAATAGTTAATTTTGTTTATTGGTTGTTGACTAATTGAACCATGTTTTCACTTGTAGTTGCCCCAGTGGCTATGAGTAATTATTAAAATCTGGGACTCACAATATTTGCAACTTTTCAATGATGCCAAAAGGGGGAAGAGATATTGTGCTTTTCTTGTTATTCTGAATAATGTGATATTTATAACCTGATTAAACCTGGTCCTTGATGATAAGTTAAAATTTCAAAGTTAAGTGTTGATGATTAAGCTGAGTTCCACAGGTTCTCTGATCAGTAAAAGCATAGAGTTTGTCATCATCAAAAAGGAGGAATTTGTTGGCCCAAGTTCAGGTGAAGTTTTGAAAAATGACAAAGGAAATCAATCATGGAACAAGTCCATCATGTGAGACACAGTGTTTATCAACCTATACATGTGAGATGCACGTGAAGGAGATAAGTCTCAAGGATAAAGCAGCAATATCTCCTGAACTGATCGAAAAGGTTGCATATTGGATAAGGAGAGGAAGTTTCCTTATGTGAATAGAACACAATCCGGATCAAGGATAGGGTTGGAGTTTGTATTTTTCAAGGACTCAACTTCGATGGAAGATCAACAATTGAGTCTCAATCAAACTCTGATTACTAACTCATTAAATAACAGTGATTGTTGTCTTTTACAAGTATTGCACAAATGTAGAAGTAAAACTAAAATGAGAGCAAAAGAGCGAGGCAATTTTGCAAGCAATTTATGTGAAATTCAAGTGTGCATTCCTGAAGCTACTTGGACAAGATAGAAGAACCAATTCCATTGTGTTTATTCTTATTCTAGTTCAATTGTAGTAGGTGTTTTAAAGTTGTACCTTTCCAGCTTTTGTATGAGCAATTGTAATAGGTACTTTGAATATTCAAGTTATAGGCTAACTTGAAGGTGTCGCAGCAGTTGAGGCTGTGTGCCATACTGGGATTAGAGTTTAATCCTTAGGTTTACAAGAGTTTTGTAAATGCTGTTTTGGCTCAGTGATTTTAGTGAAAGTTTGGAAAAATCCTATTGAGTAGTAGGTCGTGGTTTTTTCCACCTTTTGAGCCAGGTATTTTCCATGTAAAAATCTCTGTGTTCTTTATTTTATGCACTCTTAATTCTGCAAATAGTAGTAGTAAGTACACCTAGAAGAACTAGGTTATTCTAGAGCGAAAATTGGGTACCACACAAATCACTCCCCCTCTTGTGTGATATTGACGTTTAGAACATCAAGTATCAAAACAACGATTGAAGAACTGGAGGCTGTAGTATTATTTACACAATGGCCTGAAAGGAAAGTCTATGTATGCGCCAACCTAAGCCAAGACATGAAAGGTAAGTTGATTGAATTTTTGAAAACTAACGTGGATTATTTTGCTTGGTCCCATTCTGATATGATAGGAATACTACCAGAGGTAATGACTCACAATTTAAATGAAGCCTCATCATATCCACTTGTCAAACAAAAGAAGAGAAAGCAAGGTACTTTAAAAAATCAGGTGATTCAGGATGAGGTCCAAAAATTATTAAAGATTGGGTCTTTCCGCGAGGTAAAGTATCCTAATTAGTTAGAAAATACTGTTGTGGTACCAAAAAAGAATGGTAAATGGCGAGTTTGTCTAGATTACACAGACTTTAACAAAGCTTGTCCTAAAGATTCTTTTCCATTACGACGTATAGATCAACTAATTGATGCTACTGCAGTACATGAGTTGTTAAGCCTTTTAGATGCGTATTAAGGATACAACCAGATCAAAATGGATCCTATAGATGAAGAAAAAACTTCATTTATAACAGACAGGGGGACTTACTGTTATAAAGTAATGCCTTTTGGTATAAAAAATGTTGGTGCAACATATCAAAGACTAGTGACCAAAATGTTCCAAGAACATTTGGGAAAAACTATGGAGGTTTACATAGACGATATGCTCGTCAAAACTCAACATTCAGGGGATCATATATCGCACTTATTAGATACGTTTCAGATCTTGCAAAAATTTAACATGAAACTAAATCCTGAGAAATGTGCATTCAGTGTTGCATCATGTAAGTTTTTGGGTTTTCTTGTTTCTAACCGTGGTATTGAAGTGAATCCCACACAGATTAAAGCCATTGAAGAAATCCCTTACATGCTTACAAGTAAAAAAGAAGTGCAGAGGTTGATAGGAAGAATTGCAGCCTTGGGGAGATTTATTTCCAAATCATCATAAAAGTGCTTTAAATTCTTTTCAGCTCTTAAAAAGCAAGATCAGTTCGAATGGACTGAGGAGTGTCAACAGGCACTCAAAAATTTGAAGACATACCTGTCAAATCTGCCGTTGCTCGCAAAACTAAACATTGGAGAAAGATTGCTCATCTATCTTGCCGTCTCAGAAGTAGCGATGAGTGTTGTTTTAGTTCGTGAAGACCAAGGTAAACAATTTCCATTTTATTATGTCAGCAAATTATTATTATGTGTGGAGACGCGGTATCCTCAATTAGAGAAGCTTGCACTTGCACTAATCATGTCATCTAGAAAATTAAGGCCTTATTTTCAATGTCACCTTATTGCCGTAGTAACTACTTATCCATTACATAATATATTACACAAGCATGAGTTGTCAGGTAGATTAGCCAAATGGGCTATAGAATTAAGTGAATATGACATCACTTACCAGCCCAGAACCGTGATAAAATCTCAGGTGTTAGCAGATTTTGGTTGATTTTAGCCAAAGGATACAATTAGAAGCAGAAAAAGAATTATAGGTGTTCAACGGGTTTAATCCAGGAATTTGGACCTTATTTACTGATGGATCATTGAGAGTAGGTTTAGGAGTTGTTTTGGTGCCACCTATGGGTGAAACCATTCGTCAAGCCATAAAATTCCATTTCTATAACTAACAATGAGGCAGAGTATGAAGCTGTGATTGCAGGCTTGGAACTGGTACGAGAACTTGGCATTAATCAAATTGTAATCAAAAGTAATTCGTAGCTCGTAGTTAACCAAATGTTGGGGACTTATACATCCAGGAAAGCACGAATGCAACAATACTTAGAAAAGGTACTGGATTTGATTAGACAATTTCAAACCTGGAAAGTCACGCAGATACCAAGAGATGAAAATGTTAAAGCAGATGCCCTAGCCAATCTCGCATCTGTGGCAGACGTGGAAAGCAATAAAAATGATTCTGTAATTCATTTGTTTCATTCGGTACTCGATCCAGACAAAAATGAGATAAATTTCAATAACTTAACCCGGGATTGGAGAAATGAGATTGTCACTTTTTTGCAGTATGGTACCGTCCCTGAAGACGAAAAAAAGCTCACGCGCTTTGAAAAAAGGCTGCTCGATATTGATTAAAGCAAGGTAATCTTTATCAAAAAATGTTTGGTGGCCCCTTATCAAGGTGCCTCGGGCCTTCTAAAATGGAATATGTAATGAGAGAAATACACGAGGGGCAGTATGGAAATCACGCAAGAGGAAGATCACTGATAAGAACCATGATTAGAGTAGGCTATTATTGGCCTAAAATGGAAGAGGGAGCGGAGAATTTCGTGACTAAATGTGATAAGTGCCAAAGATATGGTAATAACACGAATAGACCTACAGAGCTGTTACATCCGGTCATTGCCCCGTAGCTTTTTGTGAAATGGGGAATGCATCTCGTGGGTCCACTACCACAAGCAAAAGGACAGGTAAAATTCCTACATGTACTCACTGACCACTTTACTAAATGGGTAGAAGCAGGAGCATTTAAACAGGTACGGGAAAAGAAAGTTAGAGATTTCATTTGGTAAAATATCATATGTCGATTCGGTGTACCAAAGGAAATCGTATGTGATAATGGCCCACAATTTATAGGCGCACAAATCACAGAATTTTTTCAAAGTTGGCATATCAAGAGGATTACGTCCATGCCTTACCATCCGATGGGTAATGGACAAGCTGAATCAACAAATAAAGTCATTGTCAAGAATTTGAAGAAACGATTAGAAGAATCTAAAGGCAATTGGCCAGAATTGCTACCTAGTGTTTTATGGGCATATTGCACGACAACAAAAACAAGCACAGGTGAAACACCATTCTCATTGGTGTACAGAGCTGAAGTCTTAATTTCGGTTGAGATAGGGGAACCAAGCACGAGTCATACGCAGGCGTCATAAGAATCTAATGAAAAGAAATGTGCATAAACCTTGACTTACTTAAAGGAAGAAAGGAAGCTGCATTAATAAGAATGAAAGCACAAAATCAAGTCATGGAATGATATTACAATCGAAAGGCACGACTAAGATACTTCAAGATTGGGGACCCCGTACTCGAGAAAGTTTTTCAATCCACGAAGGCAGCTAATGCGGGGAAATTAAGTCCAGCTTGGGAAGGACCTTACGAGATTCATGGTATTGCGGGGAAAGGAGCATACGAACTGGAAACAATGGATGGCAAGATATTACCCTCACATTGGAATGCCGTTCACCTAAAGAGATATTATTTCTAAGGAGTACCCACGGGAAGGTATTCTCATTTTACAATTTTTTTGTTTTTGCATTGTTAAAATTTTACTAACGATTTTAGATGATATGCAAAAAGCTAACCCATACTAAATGATGAATCACGACCTGCAAGGCACGTGGAATAAATTAGAATCCTCGGTCTAGGGTTACACCTATTCTGATAGAAATTTATATGGGTTATGTAGTCTTCATCTATAATCATACCTCCGAGTCCTGTATGTTTTATTCCTTTACAGGAAAAGGACCAAATAAGAGGAATAGTCAAGTGCTCGAGACTTCATACTTCAAAGCTCAAACAATTAGGGGACTATATGATATATACATAGACAAATGTATAAAGAAGGCAAAGAAGATTGAGAAATAATCAAAAGTTCAAGCCTAAAAAGTCAACTCACTGAAAGAATCAAGTGCATAGCAAAAAGTTAAGTATAGAGCAATGTTACGAGCTAAAGCCAAAGAAAAACCTACTTTATCTTAGTTAGGTTAAAAGGCAATGTAATAAAAATTTTGTACATTATTCAAGTGAAGCGAGGTTATGAATAAAAACCTTGTGTATTATTCACAATACTGAAATAGGTTACAAATAAAAATCTTGTGTTTTATTTCTTTTCTTTTTTTAAATCTGTTGTTAAAAAACAGGTACGAAAAAGTTATAGAAGTTACTCAAATACATGTAAGATGTTATTTAAAGCTTGACAAAGTTCAAATAAAAACTTGTCAAAGTTATTCCAAAAAACGTGTGTATTCCTATTTTTTTCATCGTACATTAACACCATTATGAAGTTGAGACGTCTTCTTCATTAAGTATTGAAATATAAAAGGGTCCTCTTTTATAAAATTCATGATTGATTCAAGTATTCATGAAGTAAAAAAAAAACATTTTTCCAAATAAAAATGCAAGTTATTCAGTAAGTCCTTAAAATATAAAGGCAAGAATAAATAAAACAGAAGTTCAAAAATAGCCACAAAAACTTCTTAAATTTAAAAATACTTAAGACTGAGTATGAACTTAGTCATAAACGTTGCTTATACAAAATGCCCTGGAAAAGGTACGGGGACTTAATGTTTTCAAACCCTCAAAAAGGACCAAAGATTACAACCATATTTCACAAAAGAAAAAGAAAAGGAGTCACACATCATTGACTTGTCACTGAGGAGTTGAAGAAGGAACCAAAGTAGGATCGTCAGTAGGAGCGGGTTCAACTTGACTCGAAGTTTCAGCCACGGGAGAAGGAAAATCTTGGCGCTGCTGAGTCTTCTCAATAGTCTCTTTGATTTTGGCCAACTCAGATTCCAAATAAAAATTCTCTTGGCTCACTTCAACAAGGGTGTCATGGCAAGAATTTAAAAATGCCCAACTTATTTCAATTGTGGTTTTGTCTTCAAGGATCTCGTAATCTCTTTTCCAGTCAGCAATTTCACTTTTTAGCTTTTCATTTTCAGCCAAGGCAGAATCATAGGAACTTTGAAGAGAAGCATTGGAACTCTCTAAGGAACGAACTTTTGCAGAAGATTCCCGGAGGTCTTCTTGAGTTTGAGTCAAAGTCTGCACGAGTTCACCAGCATATGCTTCTTTTTCACCCAAGAGAGCCTTCAACTCTCTGATTTCTTCACTTGCCTTGGAAAGTTGCTCGGAAAAAGAGGTTTCCAGATGAGCCTTTTCCTTACCTACTTGATTTGAAGAAGTTTTTTCAACTGCCAACTTTGAAGTCAAAGTCTGTACCTGCTGCTCTAAGGTACATTTACTTTCTTCTAATGTTTCCACGTCGATTTGAAGACTTTCACACTGTTTCTTCCAATTATCCGCCTCCACTTGATAAGTCACGCACTAATTGCTCTGAGAGGGTAACCCTATTCATCATCTCCATGCCAATTAGATTATCCTAAAAATAAAGAGAAGGGAAAAGTGAAAACGTTGAAAATAGAAAAAGGGTAAAGTAAATTTTGAAAAAGGGATACCTTTAAAGAAGCATGCATTATATCATTCATCAAGGTCAAAGAACTGTGGCTATCAAGCTTAGCTCTTTCAATTGGACCAATCAAAGGCTTTAGCCACATATCAGCTTGACCTGATTTCCTTAAAAGGTTACCCTCAGCAGGAACTTCAATGGTGACTTGCCTCATAGCTTCACCTTTACTTGAGGAACCAACCTCAGTGCGATGAATAGTTGAAGGACGAACTGTAGAAACAGTCAAAACAGCCCGGGGAGGATTTGTAACAGCCACGACCGGCAAATAAGGTATCACAGGAACGGGAGTAGAAAAAGAAGAAAGGGGTGCTTCATCAGAAATCGGACCTAAACTTTCACTATCAAACCTGCGGTCAAAAAGTTGCTCAATAGAATCATGAGCAGCAGTGGGAACATCATCATCGGGAATCGTCAACCGGGGTTTCAACAGACTCGATAAGAGGAATAGAATGAGGGGGAGATGCTTCATCATCAGAAATGATTCATTTACAAGCTCGTGGCCTTACCAAGCAACCCCCATCTTCCTCTTCTTCAAAGTCTTGGTCAACAACAGCTTTTTTTTCTGATGAAGAGCCCAAAATTATCTCCTGGGCCCTTTCCAAAGAAATACGAGAAGCTACGACCGCCTCAACACTAATCCCTCGAATGGAAAATCCTGATAAAAAGAAGGATTAAAATTAGTTCTGGAAAAAGCATTAAAAAAAGAGTTATAAAAAAAAACTCTTACCACGAGTTTTCACTTTCCAACCAAATCGTTGGGAAAGAGCTTTCCAAGATCTACCTTCCATTGGTGCTGTATTAAACAATCTTCCTACCCAACCACGAAAATTGAGAATTTCATCAGCAATTCCCATGGTTGCTGGAAAAGAAGAGAAAAAATAGGATATGATTATCAAAATTGAGGAAAAAAGGTACGAGAAAGTTATTAAAAAGAAAACTCACGTGCAAAATTTTACTTCTCAGGGAAGGGAATATTTTCATCTCCCACTAAACCAACAGCGGAGCAGCAACAAACCTGGAGTACCAACCATGGTCTCTGTCATCTTCTGGACTGACCAGAACCCTTTTGCTCCTTGCTACTTAAGTAAAAATACCTTGGCGAAAGAGTCTGGGAGAGTAAAAATGAATTAAATGGGCAAAAATGAAAGGCACACCGGATATGTTAGTCAAATGCCTCAAACAGGCAACAACCCTCCACAGTATGGGACCAATTTGACCTAAACAAGCGTCGAAAAAATGACAGAATTTGAGGATAACAAGGTCAATAACAGGTTTGAAACCTAATGTGAAAGGGTATGTATAAACAAAAGAAAACCAATTAAATAGGAGGCGATTCTTTGATTTGCATTGGAAATTATAATAGGGAAGTCATGACTCCAATGGCAGTCTTTACGAACTAAAGAAATCAGACCTTCACTGATCTGAGTTGGGTAGATATCAGCACGATCCAAAGAGGACACTTAGTTTCTAAGGGACTCTCTATCATTGTAAAAAGATAGTTCCGCATGAACTATTTCCTCTACTGAAGGTTCTCGAAGAGGTTCAGAGGGTTCCTTACCTCTAGAAGAAGACCTTTGAGAAAGAGAACCTCTGGTTCTATAAGAAGGACTGGAACTAGACGAAGGAATAGAAGAACCACATATGGATGAAGACCCTAAATTACATAGTCTACCTCCTCTTCTGCTTCTACTAGGGGCAAGAAGAAAGTTATCAACTATGGAGACTCTCCTAGGGTTAGGGTTTGACGAAGACATGACAGTACGAGGAAGATGAAGAACAAGGATTAAATATTCTGAAAACTTTGAACTTTATGTGAGAAAGACAAAGATGAAAATTATATTTATACTAAGAAGCAACCGTCAAAGGAAAAGGTGCAATGATGGAAAGGTCATAATGAGAACTGTCGCTTCGTAATTGGCGAAACCGTAAAAGAGCCTTAAAAAGCGCTCCAAAGTCCCAGAACCAACAAAAAGATGCCACGTGTAATAAACATTAAATGGAAGTGACAATTGAAGCGTCGATTCTATAATAGCATTAATGGCGGCAAATTTTCCCGCTTTAATAAAATCTACTTCCCAAATATTCAATTGATGAATAAATGGCAAGTGGGGGGACTATCTATATCGGGAAAAATTGAGTTTATATATATTGAAGTGATTGAAAGATGACATGTAATGACACGGAGGCTGGTCAAAGAATGATGATTAGCAAAGGGGCACGAGTTACAACAGATACGAGCAGAGGCCCGAGCAGATATTCAAAAGACACGATGCTCATACCTATTTAAATCCAAGAATTAAGGCGAATGAATCTGACAGCATAAGAGAGTACAAATACAGTATTTAATAAGCATTAAATACTGAGAACATTAGAGAATCTGTATTAAATTATAATGATTATGTAACGTAGCATTTAATGCCTTTAATTGTCTATAATGGCCTTATTATGGCAAAGGCAAAACGTATATCTTAGAGATAATTATAAAAAGGAGAAGACTGGTCATTTGTAAGGACACGAAAGATCATCTAAATATACTGGTTTACTTTGTTTTTTTCTGTTTATCCTATTGTTAGCAAACTCAATTTTCTTTATTTATTTTTAATTATTAGTAATCCGAATTCTGCTAAAATAAAGCTTTGATCCACTTTTTGGTTAAACAATGTTATAAACGTTCGCCAATCTTGAAGGCTAATTTGTGCACTAATGTTATAATAAGTTCAAACGTGAAGTCGTCGGCACCATTATCCTTTCCTCATCCATGATGTAGATGGTGCACACAGGGACCATTAGATGATGTCCACGTATTCAATGAGGAGTTTTGTCTTTTTTTGTTGTAAAATTCTGTTACATCAGAAATTAGGGAAAGAGATGAAAAGGAGAAAGTAAAAATTGACCACATATACTGTGTTAGGAACATTAACATGTATGACGTGTACAACTAGACGGTAAGTTTTAGTGATACAATTGTAAAACTATATTTATTGTGGTGTTCAGAATCTATTATCTTAACCTTTTGAGTTATGTTAGAAAAATAATACTCCTTCTTATTCACCAATTTGAATGAGGTCGACAAACGTCAGATGCCAAATGAGGTAATTAATGTTTAAATCTTCAAAAGTTAAAAAAATGACCCTTGGTTAGTATGAATTGCCACACATATTTTTTTTCCCAATAATCAATAATTTAAACTATAGAATCGTATAGAAATTAGAATTTTACAGCTCTCTTTTTTTCTCCTTTAGTTTTCTTTTGATTTTCAAAACCTCATTTCGGCTTAGGGGAGTTGTTGTTCTTATTTGAGAAAAAAATTGTAATCGAAGGTCATTTTATCATCATTTTAAAAATATATGAAATGGACCTACTTATTTTTGGCTGTTGAATAAAGACAAAAGAGGTTAACTGTCTTATTAAATGAAAGTGAAAGAGATACTGTAGTATTCTTGAATCTGCTAATTATATTTTGCATATTCGCCACGTACTAGTTATAAGACGTAAGCGGTAAGACTAAATGATTGATTAGTGTTGACTATTTAAATCGAATATTTCCCCCAAGATATTCCCTGTCCTTTGGTTCCCAAGTCTTTCCGTGGACTTCAAAAGATAGACAAAGGTATCATTTCTGATTCTTCTTTCTTCCCTCTAAGCCTCTTTGGATGGTTGTTACGTGTGGTATGTATTGTTATTTTTAATATGATATTTATTTTGATTATTATTTAAATTTTATTTTATTATTACGTAACAACAAAATATATTACTTTATTTAATAATTAATTTGGTGTGGTCGTGTTATTATCTTATCTTTTTTTTCTCTCAATTTCACCCTTAATTATAATTAAATAATTTTATTTTATTATCATTTATCCTATATTTTCTTATTTTAATTTTATTCCTATTATAATTTTTGTTTATAATATTACTAATTTATTCTTCATTATTGGTGCGTGATATTATAAAATGATATCGAACGATATAATTTATTCAGATATTATATTTATCAAATAATACAATATAGTACCGTACAATCATTATGAAACGATATGTAATAACTATCTACCGTAGAGTAATGATTTTAAAGAAAGAGCATTTACATGCTTTACGTTTCCGCCAAAGCTGAAATTAAGTGCCAGTGTTGCTCCCTATATTAATATTTAATACCAATAGTCCAAAACCAAACAATTGAGCAATTATCGGATAGCTCATCATTGGATACCTTTTTGCATATTTTATTATTTAAGCATAAATCATATGATATTTGTAATCTATTGCTACATTAATTTGAATTCGTATTGCGTCCGTTGCATATTGACTCATTAAAGATAAAACATTTCTTACCAGTTTTTTCATTTTTAAGATTCGAATTTGAAACTTTACTCTTAAAGAGTGGATGAGATCTCATTTATTGTATTATTATATGTTAGTGGCCATCCTTTTCGCATGTTATTTGTTAATAATTGTGCATAAGATTGCTCCATGTATCGACAATTGATTTGAAAGTGACTCAAGAATTCGTAAAAACCATGGATTTGATTCACAGATGAAGTTTTCGACCTAAAAGGTTGGAAGTTACTGTTTTCAACTTTTCAGTATAAATAGAGTTTTTATTAGCACTTGTAAAACTCAGGCTATCTCCAACCTTGCCCCCATTTTTTGTCCCCAAAATGGGGATTTTCCCATTTTGGGGACAACTTACTCCAACCATTCCCCCATTTTTTCCCCCAAACTTTTTTATATTCTTCTCTCTCTTCTATATTATATTATTATCTTTCATTTCAATTTCATTTTTTAATTTCCATTAAACAAATTTCATCTTTTATTTTATTAATTTGTAATTTCCATAATTAAAAAAATTCCATAAAATTTTAAATAATATAATTTGTAAGCAATTATTATAGATTAACTAATAATTCAAATAAAAGTGAAATCATTGCGATACAAGATTAATTAAATACATATTACATAACGATAAAATTCATTCGAAATACTAGATAAATATTCAACTTCAACCTCTAGTATTCTCCCATAAATGATCTATTAATGCATTACGAAGTGCAA
>MU692595.1:0-13463 GCA_026770625.1 Nicotiana glauca
TATTTTTAGTTTTTCCAAAGTACCCTTTTGCTTTTGTTTTGGTTACTTTTTATTTAGATTTTTCGTTTTGCTTTTGCTTCGTATTCTCTATGTTTTCTATTAACATTGAGTTTTTTTTTCTAGCGAAATACTGGTAAACATTATTCAACATTTCATATACAAGTTTATACAAACTTATACATCAATATACATTACTGTACAGATGAAGTTAAAACTGAAAAATAGAATTTTTGTATTTTTCTCACTTTTATCTAACAATTTATATATAAAGTTAATTTTTTCGTTGATTTCTCTACTAAATGATGAATTTTCAAAATTTTCTTTTCTTGTTGAGTTTTTTGTCAAATCATAAACTTTGGAGCAAATTCATCTATATAGAACTTGGAAAGTAAGAGTTGTTNGCCAGAATAAAAAGGGCATAAAGGTTTTTCGGATCTGAGCCAAATAATATTGGGCTACATATTTGTAAACTTAAATCTGGGTTATCCGGTTGCAAGGTTAACTTCTGAAGTGTATTATTACGTAATTTTGTCAAAAAAAAGCGCGTCTTCTGACTTTACGTAGATTTTGAACCCCCTTGATCACTAAATCACACTTTTGAATTGTATTAAGGGTGTTCAAAACTTAATATATAGAGATAAAAAATAGATTTTGTCTTATATATACAGTGTAATCCCCCCTAAATCTGCCCCTCCCTATCAGGATTCATATCCAAGACTCGAACACAAAACTTTTTATTAACGATGAAGAAATCCTATTGAACCTCAATTTGATTACAAAGCTCAAATTTTTCCGCCACAAATTTTCTTTCACATAATAAGATCAATTTTATACTGCTATTATGATTTAACCTCTTATTAGTTACTCCCTCCGATCTACTTTAATTGATTTTTTGATCTTTTTTGATGGTATACAATATTTGATTTTTTTCAAATATCAAAAAGGAATTAACTTCTTTTTTTCTAAAGTTACCCTTGAAATAAAGAGCCTAGAAGTATTTGTTATATTTTTAATGAATAAATTAAGATTAATATGGTCAAATTTATTAGTATTAATTAATGTTAAAATGTAGATTCCTTAATATGTGTGAAAACATTCAAAAAAAAATCAACTAAAGTGGACCTGGGGGAGTACTATTTTGCTAGGTTATAAATAATATTTATTATAAAAATATTTTTATTTATTTGTAATACTTTACAAGTAACATGATTTTATGGGAAATTTTTTTACTTCATCGATGAATATGTCTTTATAACTAGGGTCGGAAATGAACATGGAGTATTAATTCATATATACTCCCTCCGTTCACTTTTACTTACCTACTATGAATTTTGAACATCCCTTAAGAAATAATAAATAAATTGCATAGTTTATCATGATATTCATATTAATTGATGTATATTTATATTGGATAAAATAATTTTAAATGAGTAATTAATACTGTAAGTATAATAGAAAAAAAAAGTTATATATACTAAATATAACAAGTAAAAGTGAAAATCTATTTTTTTTAATATTGAACCAGTAAAAGTAAACGGAAGGAGTATTAATTAAACGGATGCAGTCAATGGGACTATAATTAAAAGAGTCAAAATGCATGTTTTACAAATACATTCACACGTGAAACCATATGATGAAACCTACTTTACTACGAACTAATTACTTTTCTCCAACAGCAATGGAAAAGGACATGTGAATATTCCTCTTTTCCTATAAAGTATGTAACGGCATATAATGGTTTTTCATCCGGTGTTCGATATCTTTATTGTAATCCAATTATATCCGAATTCGCACCAAATAGGACCCTATTCGGAGGATAGCGCTCTTTACCAAGAATTTATTCATATTCAGAGCTCAAGCTCGAGATAACCTAAAATGGAATGAGACTTCAGAATTGTCTTCCCTTTCAAAAGATATCACAAGCGATTATCAAATTTGGAGGATACAAAGTATAGAGAAAATAAACTCGGAATTCCTTTCAATGACATTTATTAGCTAGCAAAATATATATATATATATATATATATATATATATATATATATATATATATATATATATATATATATATATATATGGAATCAAGATTTTACCTCAGTAGGTCCGAGTACAATAATATTACGTAGCTAGTCATTGAATAAATGCACCACGTACACTAGCGGAGCTACCTTAGGCTAAGGGGCATCGTTTGATACTCTTTTATCGAAAAATTATACTTTATATTTATATATATATTTTTAAATTGTTTCGATATTTAAAAAAAATTAAAATAGTGTTCCTAGCAACACAAGACGTGTTATTGGTAAAATCGTTGATCTAGCTAGATTACGCCGTACTCTCAAACCGACAAAAGCATTTTGTTCTAAAAGTTATCATTAAAAAATCAAATAGCAAATCCAAATCAAAATAAGCCGAAACTGCATAGAAGTATAGTTTTTTCCTAAGACTTCAAGCACAAGCAATAGAAAAAGTTTAAAGAATAACTACGGGAAAGAAGATGATAACTGTTTGACCAAAAGATGTTAAACCCTTTGATTAAACCAATTTTATGATTAGAAGAAGGGTGAATTTCAGTTAAGAATAATAAAATCTAGATCAAGTGATAAAGGAAGTAAGCAAGATGAAATATGTTAGCTAATATGTTGGAATCAATTAAATGCTCATAAATATGACAACTTAAATGCGCAATCAATCAAGTAAATACGACCGGCGTAGAAAGGAAATAAGTATGAGATGATTGTGGAATCTTTGGATCTTATCAATATCGTATAGTAATGTATATTTAGGTTATGCAATCAATGAACAAGATTGCTTTAGTATTTACTCTCAGATGATTCTTTTACAAAGTGTGTTCTTTTGTCTCTTGCCTCCCTCCCCTTTTTCTTTACTCACCCTCCCTCTTTATATAGGACAGTCTCCTAAGAAACCCTAAAAGTACAACATAAAGAATATTTGAAAAGCATATTCTTGCTATCTCCCCCTAAGTTTAAACGACCGTTAACCATTTATTTCGACTGATCGTTCTTGGTCGACCATCATCAGACGATGCGTCCCTCGTCCCTCGTCCCTCGTCCCTCGTCCCTCGTCCCTCGTCCCTCGTCCCTCGTCCCTCGTCCCTCGTCCCTCGTCCCTCGTCCCTCGTCCTACTCAATTACTATCGCGGTTGCAAAATTTGGACCCATACAGTTAGTCCCTCCGCTTGTTGAGGTCATGGCCTTGCATGTCCTTGATAAGCGGACATTGCCTATATTCGTAGGGATATTTGGCTGTTGAATTGCGGCAGTTCGAACAGGAAAGGAAGAGCGGTGCGTTCCATTGTATCTTGGTTGGTACAGCTTATCGGGAAATGACGTCATTCCCGCATGCGTCATCATTACGCATCTTCCCGAGGCAGCGATTGATGGCTTATCACTTTGGTTTTGGTGCTATTGGAAGCCTTCCGCTTCGATTCTAGCGCCACCCAACCTTATAAATAGGTGAAGGTTTTATTTTTTTAAGAACTTTTAGCCATTTCATTTCTTGTGCATGCATTGCCTTCTTTGGTCATCTCTTCTTGGGTCTTCAGCTCTATAAACGTTATTTTTCTTCTCATCTTTTCCATTCAATCACCATTCTTCATTTTATGTTTTACCAACATACCTCCCGCCATCAAGATGCCCAGAACGCATCGGTCACACGAAAAAATTTCTAATGCCACCCCGTTATCCATTGCACCTCCTTCTGGTGGTGAGGATATGGTAGTGGAGGAGGGGGGACAACTTTCCCACCGTGGAGGAGATACTCCCGAGAAACCCTATGTCCCGGAATGATTTTCACAAAAAACCTGCCTCTCCCCCGTTCCGATGGTTTCTGAGACTAATCATGCTCATATGGATGACCTCTAGTCTACGTACAACATTCCTCCCCATGTTGAGATAGTTCTGGCTGGGAGGCACCTCGTGGATGTCCATAGATCGGGATATTGTGCTTTTTATGTATATCCCTTTGTAATCGGCCACACCCCCCTCTTCTTCCATTGGCGAAAGAATTTTGTCTGTTCTACGAGGTATGTCCAGTGCAACTATCTCCGTATACGTATAAGATTTTTCTAGTACTATCAAAGTATGCAAAGTTGGCGGGGTGTGAAGTTGTCCTTCATCACCTTCTACATTTGTTTTCCCCGAGTTTTCACAGGGGCATTATGATACACTTGAGGCATCGTAGGACCAGGGGGCTGGTGGTCGGAACGGACGACCGGGCAAGCCGTAAATTTTGGCACAAATACTTCTTCATTAGAATCGAATACCTGGTGTCAGACCCCGCTGGATTCCCATATCTGTAGAATCATAACCGTAGGTGTTGGTACTCGTTGTTTACTTTCATTCTTTCCAACTTGTACTTATTTGTAATTTTCCTGTGTAGTTGTGACGCGTACACCCCATCCCATTGACGAACAAATCGGCACTGTTAGTTAAGAATTTATGAAACTTACCTGGTTCTGAGAGATTGTGCCCTATATAAGCCTTTTTTGGGCTGTCACTGTCGTCTAGTTGGACGGGGTTGAGATCTTCTATGGTCGACTCGGAGGCTTCCACGATGTCGAGATCCTTAATAACGTCTGTCTGTACGTCGAGTTTGGTTCCTGACATTGCTGATTGATAAGCTTTCGCGCTCGTTCCTTTTAGTTGTTGGATGTGGGTGCAATCCTAGGCAATGCAATAGCATTCTTGTGCGGTGTGTTGCTCGCCCCGGATACTGAATAGCCCCATGAAGTAGAAAACTTGATTACTTGATAGAGACTTAACGGGACTGCTCGCATGGCATGTATCCATGGGCGCCCTATGATAGTGTTGTAGGTTGTATCTTGGTCCATGACGTGAAACGTTGTTTTCAGGGTGACTCCTCCAGCTAGAACGGGTAGCCCAGAAGACCTCTCGACTGCATTATCAAACTTGTTAGTGTTATGCAATGCGGTATTATTTTATCTTCTAGTCGCATCTGTACGAGGACTCGAGGATGCCGCTTCCGTCATCCACCATTATTCTTTTTACATCAATATCTTCAATACGTAAAGTGATAACTAGAGCATTGTAGTGAGGTAAAGACAAATCGTCGGTATCTGATTTATCGAAGATGATACTATCTTCGAGGTCATCATACCGTTCACGAGTGATCGACTGTTTGAGTTTGTGTGTAGTTGTGAACTTTACGTGGTTGATTGATGTATCATCACCTCCATCGATGATTATCTATATGGTACGAGCGGGAGAGGGTGGTTTCAGAGGTCCTGTGGTTGTTCGCTTCGGCGGGCAATGTTAGCTCGCCCTCGATTGCTCAGTATTTCTTTCAGGTGTCCCTGATTTAGCATTCTTACTACCTCTTACCGCAAACGTATGCACTCCTCGATTTTATGACCTTTTTCCTGGTGGAATTCGCAAAGAACATTCAACTTCCGAGTGCTCAGTTTGGACTTCATCTTTTGCGGCCATTGTACCTTTGGGCTGAGCTTCTCTAGTGCGTACACTATTTTTGAAGGAGAAACACAAAAATTGTGAGTAGGTAAGAGCAGAAGCATACCTCTTTCTTTTTGGTGTGGCGTGGTATATCGAGGAGGGGCATCTGTGTGCCGCGAAGGAGGTGGGATGGATGTCCTGATGTAGGGCTGATGTCTTTCTTGACCAACACGGGGTCCCAACTGATCCCTTCGACTATCATTGTGATGATCCTTCCTTGTTTCAGCTTGAACTGACGTCAGTCGTTAGATCGGGCCATTGAGGTCGTCCTCGTTGGCCCTTACCTCGGCGCAACAGGCGTTTTGGATTCTTCTCAAGTGGTGGGAGAGTATTTCATAAACCTTCTTAATAGCTTCTGGTAGCTCTTGATCCATTTCTACTTAACCCCTTCTGGAAGGCTATTACCGCCATCCCCTCTGACACATTCGGTACTAGGCTCATTCTCACCCTGTTAAACCGGTCTAGGAAGTCCCTGAGTCCCTCACCGTGTGTCTGCTTAACGACAAATATGTCGTTTACCATGGCTGCTGCCTTTTTAGCTCCTGCATGAGCGGTGACAAACATTTCCGCCATTTCCTCGAACGTTGTTATTGACTGTGCTGGTAGTTGTGAGTACCAGGTTAGGGCTCCCCCTATTAGGGTTCCGCCGAATTTTTTCCAGTAGCACAGATGGTACTTGTTCTTTCAAAATATCGCTGCCTTTTACCGCTATGATGCAACGGGTATGATCTTCTGTGTCTGTAGTACCATCATATATCTTTCAGGTATAGTGGAATTATGAAGGTTTTTGGAATGGCGTGGGGGGCTGCTTCCTCATTGTATGGTTGCTCGATGAATCGACCAACGTCCCGTTTTGGTAAGAACTTTGGGGCGCCTGGTATTTTGTCGACCCTTTCTTGATGTTCCTTCATCTGGTCACGGAGTGCCTTATTCTCATTTTTTATTTCCTCCATTTTCTTTAGAATGGTTGCGAGTGTATCATTACCTGCGTCAACCGTGGTATAAGTGTTACCAAAGCGGGGGGCATCTTGTTCGCCAACGATTGTCGTGACAACTATGTGTGCAATGTCTCTATTCTCCCTTTGAGTGGGTTTATCAAGTATGTTGTTCAGAGTGTTTGTTAGCCACTCTTTCAGTAGTCTTTTTACCACCGGTGGTGCCTCTCCTGTTATAGACGTGGAGGCTTCTTTTTCGCGTGAAGCAGTTACGCTTTCATGCGGGGAAAGTGAAGTGTCTCTCCTAGGTGTAGCATCTGGTGTTACGTTTTCATTGTCTTCCCTGCCATCTTCGTTGATAGTGTTCAGGATGTTGATTGTGACACCTGCTATTGCTTTAACCTTGCATCTCCTTTTCCTGCCATTGTTAGTTTATACCAAGCTAGGAAGAGATGGCTATCCCTTTTTATGATCTTAGATGAAACTAAAGAAATTCCCACAGACGGCGCCAAATTGTTTGACCAAAAGATGTTAGACCCTTTGATTACCAATCTTATGATTAGAAGAAGGGTGAATCTCAGTTAAAATAAAATCTAGATCAAGTGATAAAGGAAGTAAGCAAGATGAATGATGTTAGCTAATATGTTGCAACAACAACAACAACAACAACAATAACAACCCAGTATAATCTCACTTAGTGGGGTCTGGGGAGGGTAGTGTGTACGCAGACCTTACCCCTACCCTAGGATAGAGAGGTTGTTTCCAAATAGACCCCCAGCATCCTTCCCTCCAAGAACTTCCCACCTTGCTCTTGGGGAGACTCGAACTTACAACCTCTTGGTTGGAAGTGGAGGTTGCTTACCATCAGAGCAACCCCTCTTGTCAATATCGTATAGCGATGTTAGCTAATATGTTGGAATCAATTAAATGTGACAACCTAAATGCGCAATCAATCTAAGTAAATGTGATCGGCGTACAAAGGAAATAAGTATTAGGTAATTGTGGAATCTTTGGATCTTATCAATATCATATAGTGATGTATATTTAGGTTGTGTAATCAATGAACAAGGTTGCTTTAGTATTTACCCTCAGATGATTCTTTTACAAAGTGTTCTTTTGTCTCTTGCCTCCCTCCTCTTTTTCTTTACTTACCCTCCCTCTTTATAGGGGACAGTCTCATAAGAAACCCTAAAAGCACAACATAAAGAATATTCGAAAAGTATATTTTTGTTGTCTCCCCTAAGTTTTAAACTACCGTTAACCATTCATTTCGACTGATCGTTCTTGGTCGTCGTCCTTTATCACGACGACCATTAGACGGTGCGTCATGATAACCTCGTCCCTTGTCCTACTCGGTTACTATCGCGGTTGCCAAATTTGAACGCATACAATAACTATAGTTGATATTAATTATTAAAATTAAATTTAAACTATATACACTAATAATATAAAGCATAACACTATATTTTAATCTGATATAATAGATTATAGTTGTTATTGATATTAAGTCATTAATTAATGATGATATGAAACTGAATTAGAATTACTTTATAAATGATCTGACTGTACATATATTTTTTACGCGTGCATAAACCTCAAGCTTTTTAAAATTAGTAACTAAAATATTAATTAACAATCGCCACATTCATTTGTACTAGTTGAATTTGGACGTTGAAGTTTGAGCCTTTATGTATTTTTCCTCTAACTGCCGACACATTGGACGTTATTATTACGAATTATTATCCATTCTCCTTGACCCGTAACAAAAGGAAAGTCAGGACGTCAGCATATACGGAACTAAGATTTTAACTTTATTAATTCTAAATTTTAGAAGGATAACTTCAAGTGTTAATAATTGAGTTTTAACTTTAATATTTAATAAATTTTTTAACACAAATATACTATTTGAAGAAAAGCTACTTGGTTCGATCGAACCCGTACTCCCTTCTAGCTTCGCCCCAGACAAAGATAGTGATTATAATTATCGCTTCGATAGAGAAAAGGGATTGTATGTATTTTTTGTTGGGAATTTCGGGAAAGAATCATCGGAGGGTAGGTTAGGGCCTAAAATCAGGCCGAAAGACGTAATCGATGGACATTCCGTGTTGTTCCCGATGGATAAAAAATGAAATTGATTTATTATGAAAAATAATTTTTATTTGTCTATTTCTTTTCAAATAAAGTTGGTCTTGACTTTCAGAAAGTGAAATCATCAAAATTATTGTTGTATTATTGCTTCTCATATATGAGAATAAACAAACAATTGTTTGGTCAACCAGGCTACAGCACTAGTCACTCAATCAATAGAATTTCTCAAGTAACAGTTATTTTATATATTTGTCACCATATCCATGAAATATTTGAGATAATGTTACTAAATCGATGAAAAATTTGAGATAATGTTATTTACTTGATAAAAAAATAAGAAAAAGCAGCCAAAAAGAAAATGAAAAATAATAAATTGTCATTTAAGGAATTAAGATACCAAGTTCTTGACTCCCTCAACCCCTCCTTCCCAAGGTTTAATTCTTCCTTACTTTATTTAAGAAAAAGCAAAAAGAAAAAACGATATCAACTTTTCGTCTTTCTTTTTTTGGCTTTCCATCTGATGTTTGATATGTTGCTTTGAGCACAACTAAATCGCATTCGCATTAGAAAGGTTTATTTTGAGGGTAAAAACATTTTTAAACAAAGGCGATTCTATTCTTGGAGCTCGAATCGAAGACATATGGTCAAGGATGAAGAGAATACTTACCATCTCACATATTGTAGGATATTGGGTTTAAGTTACGGGTCGCCCATGTGGACTGACTTGGCTCACTTATAAGAGATAAGGCTGGTAGAAGTTAATTATCCGGGGAGAACTCCATAAGAATAGGAGAAGTGCATGTTGGGTCTTTTTATTTTTTATTAATAACAAAAGAGGTGTGAATGGAAAATGGTGGGAAAAGAAATGGAGGGAAGTGAATTTTAAATGAGTTCATTTTTCTAATGTACTTTGTCCCTCATTGGTAGAAGGAAAGAAAATCTTCGTGTATATATAAAGAAGCTCATCTTTTAGCTCTTAAAGAGTTAAGAAGAAGGCAAGCCTCGCGTCATTGTCATCGTCGCTCGCTCGGCTCGGCTTCAACTTCGGTCAAAGATTGATTGATTAATCTTTTTGGACAAAATTCTTTTCAAATATTTAACCATGACCCGCGATCCGGTCCGGTTCGGTCCGTTTTCTTTTCCGGATTATTTTGAATCCGTTTTAATTTTCCCGCAATATTTCCAATTGGCTATAAATATTCCTTCTAATCCCAGAATATTTACTTACGAAATTTTCTGATAATCTTCTTCTTCTTCTGCACACACAAAAAAAAATCTAGTGTGCTTTACAGCCTTCGAGTAGTTCGTTGTTCATCGGCGTTTTTGGTACCAACACTCCGGTGAGTTAAACCGTTCTATCCTGGGAGGATATATTCCAGAACCCCGGGTACTTGAGGGGAATAATTTTCTTAAGGACACACTGTGTATTCAGTGGGCTCGACTTGTTCCTATACCATTTTCCAAAATTTATCTTGAAGTTCAAATACTGTTTTCAGAATTTATTTCTACTAACTTTCTGTTTCTGTTTTCAAAAAGATTATTGTTTTATTTATTTATAGCAATACAGATTGATAACATTCTTAAGGAAATTACTTTATTATATTTTGTATTCTATTTGTGGAGATTAAACCCTGTGTGATTTTCTACTCCGTCTGAATTTTACTATTCTGATTTGAAGATATAAAAATTTCATCAGAGTATTGAAATTCAGAAAACAATTTGAAGAACATAAAAACTTCATTGTTTTTTTTGTAAAACAGTATATAAAAACTTCGGTTGTTTTTTATTACATACTGTTTATTGATTACAGTATTATTTACTGTTCTGGTTTTCCATTAATTGAACTCTTCTGTTGTTGACAGTGAGAAATGGCAATTGATTACGGAAATCCTTCTGCGACTCTTGGTGCAACGGCGATAGCCTCGTCAAGCCACACTGTTGTTCCTCCGGCCAAGAAACCGGGGAAATTTTCTGGAGCCAACTTCAAAGGATGGTAGCAAAGGGTGTTCTTATAGCTTACCACACTTGGTATGCAGAAATTTACTAGTGAAGAGCCTCCAGTACCTGCTACGGACATGCCGGACAATGAAAAGTTCATGGTTGTTGAGCCGTGGAATCAGGCAGATTTTCTTTGCAAAGGCAATATCTTAAGTGCTTTAGAGGATGACTTGTACAATGTGTACAGTGCAATGAATACTTTGAAAGAATTATGGGATGCCCTTGAGAATAAGTACAAGACAAAAGATGCATGTTTGAAGAAGTTCGTGGTTGCCAAGTTTCTAGACTATAAAATGATAGACAACAAAATTGTGGGAACCCAAGTTCAGGAGCTTTGTGACGACCCAAAGGTTCATCACCTGTTTTCTCTCATTTTTGCGCTTTCGAGGCCTTGAAAAGCTCACTTTTAGTTGCCTCGATTTGCGTGCACAGTCCGGCGCATAGCCGGAAAAGCTTAAATATGAATTTTGTGTGAAAAATGATGAATTTTGATATTCATATGATTAAAGTTGACTTTGGTCAATATTTTGGGTGAACGGACCCAGACCCAGACCCAGACCCGGATTCGGACCCGTGATTGGACGGTCCCGGAGGGTCCGTAGAAAAATATGGGACTCGGGCGCACGCCAGGATTCGAAATCCGAGGTCCCGAGCCCGAGAAATGAATTTTTAAGAGAAATTATTTTTCTAAAATTTATATGGAAATTTGAAATGAAAATGGATTAGAAAGTGTTGGTATCTGGCACGTATTTTGGTTCTGGCGCCCGGTACAGGTCTTATATGTGGTTTAAGCGCTTCTTGTGAAATTTGGTTGAAATCGGACGTCATTTGACGTGTTTCGGACTTGAATATCTAAAAATGAAAGTTTATGAAGTTGATGAAAAAGTGATGATTGTGAGGTTTGATTCCTCGTCTTTGATGCTATCTTGGCGATTTGATCGCACGGTTAAGTTCGTACGATGTTGTTGAGTTAGTGTGTGTGTTTGGTTAGGAGCCCCGAGGGTTCGGGAGTGTTTTCGGAGGTGTTCGGGGTGGTTTTTGACTTAGGGAGATGGCAGACTTTCTGCAATTTTTACACAGGAATTTCCTTCTACGCGTTCACGACCTTCGTTCCGCATTTACGATGCTCCAGAGTTTCCTCCTTCGCGTTCACGTTCTGGCCCTCACGAATGCGTAAGGTTATTTGATCGTGAGGGCCCACCTCCACCCCTTTCATCGCGTTCGCGTGCACACCACCGCGATCGCGAAGCCTTGGTTCTTCCTTCAGCGCATTCGCGTACCACATCTCGCGTTCGCATAGACCAAAGTCTTGGACCCCCAGCCTTTCCTTCTACGTGTTCGCGTTCGTCTTTCCTCGATCGCGATGCCTTGACCCATTTACCCTTCGCGAATGAGGACCCCTTCCCGCGAACGCAAAGGGCATTTTTGCCAAGTGATTTTAAAAGCTCAAAACAGAACCAGTGACGGAAATTTCACAAAAATACACACGAGTTCATCTTCTCCACAGCCCATAAGCGATTTCTAGAGCTTCCCTTCACCAAAGCTTCTTGTGTAAGTATGGTTTAACTTATTTCCTTCAATTTCTTTGACCATTTATCAAATTCCTAAGCTCAAATTATGAAATCTAGGGCTGAAATTGGGGGAAAAGGATAGAGTTAGGATTTTTCAATTTTCTTTGACTTAGACATCGTTTTGGGGTCGAATTTGAAAACAAATTGTATATTCGGGCTCGTGGGGGAATGGGTGATATGGAGTTGGTTCGAACCTCGGGTTTTGATTAAGCGGACCCGGGGTCGATTTTTAGAATTTTGGGAAGAAAGCTTAGAAAACTATATTTAGGCATTGGGTCTGATTTGTTTAGCTTATATTAATATTGTAAAGTCATTATTTCATAGATTTGATTGAGTTGGAGCCAAATTCAAGAGGGAAGGCGGTCGTTGTGGATTGATTTAGCTGTGGAAGTGAATGTAAGTGTTCGGTCTAACCTTATCTTGAGGGAATAGGAGTTGAGTCTTGTTTTCTACTTGCTAATTGTTGAGTACGGTGTATAGGTATGGTGACGAGTATCTATACATTGGTGTCTAGCATGACCGTGAGTCCTTAAAGTATGATTATCATGATTTTGTTGTGAATTCCATGTTTAATTGAGGACTTATATATATTGTAAAGAACAGTGAAAGACATTATGATCATTTGATTTTGTGGAGTATCGGCTCGGTTGTGATACGAATTGAAAAGGTACATGAGATTATAAATTCCTTGGAGCATTGGCTCAAGCGATAAAGTAAGATATGAAGTAAGAAATGAAAGAAAGCTAACGAGTTATCGGTTAATCCCTTGCCGAGACGTTTTGCTGTTTGGTTGACTTTTCTCCCTTGCCAGGATATTGAAATTGTTGTTATTGTTCCCTTGCCGGGATTCCTATTTTTGCTTGTCTATTCTCTCGCCCCATTGTTTGTGATTGTTGTTTGGGTAAGGAAGAGTGATAAAGCACGAAGGGTGATGCCGTGCACGATTGTGATATAAATACTAATGCATGAAGGAACATTTCGTGCCATGAAATGATTACTAATGCACGAAGGAACATTCTGTGCCATGATATGATTACTATTGCACGGAGGAACATTCCATGCCATGATATGATTACTAATGCACGAAGGAACATTCCGTGCCATGATATTATTATTAATGCACGAAGGAACATTCCGTCCCATGATATGATTGCTAATGCACGAAGGAACATTCCGTGCCATGATATGAATACTAATGCACGAAGGAACATTCCGTGCCCTGATATGAATACTAATGCACGAAGGATCATTATGTGCCATGATACGAGCGTTTATGCACGAAGGATCATTCTGTGCCATATTGTAGTTGTATGGTTTCATTCCTTATTTATTGATTCTATATCTGGACTGTAATAGCCCCTACAACATGTTCCCCCCCCCC
>MU692595.1:13816-34008 GCA_026770625.1 Nicotiana glauca
ATATATATATATATAAACTGCAAAGGTTTGATTGGCAGTTCAGTCCTAGCCTCGTCACTACTTCATCGGGGTTAGGACAGACACTTACCAGCACATGGGGTCAGTTGTGCTGATACTGCACTTCTGTGCTCTTTTGCACAGATCACGGTGTTGGAGCAGCTATTGGACAATTGCAGTAGATTGGGAGTAGACCTTTAGTCCAGAGACACCGAGGTAGCCTTGCTGACGTCTGCAGTCCCGGAGTCTCCTCTATCTTTATTTCAGTTTGTTATCCTTTGTACCGAAACAAACAGATTATGACTTCTTTCAGTCTATTGTATTTAGTAATCTTAGAAGTTCGTGAGTATTGTGACACCAATCTTAGGTAGAGTTTATTATTGGAATTTCCACATTTCTTTCAGTTATTTACATTTGAGACTTCCGCTTTTTTTATTAAATGCTTCGTTTTATAAAATTATTGATGTTTGCTAAAAGAGGTAATTAATAATTGGCTTGCCTATCTCCTAATAGTAGGCATCATCACGACTCCCAAAGGTGGAAAATTCGGGTCGTGACAAGCTTCAGCTTATTTTCACGACCTTATTGCTGAATGTATGGTCGTGAATGAAGCATTTCAAGTGGCTGCTATGATTGAAAAATCACCTCCTTCGTTGAGAGATTTCAAGAACTATCTTAAGCATAAGCGCAAAGAAATGAAGTTGGAAGATCTTGTGATACGTCTATAGATCGAGGAAGACAACAAAATAGCCGAGAAGCAGTCTTGTGGAAATTCAACGATCATGGGAGCTAATATCGTTGAGAAGACTGCTCCAAAAAGCAAGAAGAGGAAGAGGTCTTCTGGACAAACTAAGGAGCAGAACAAAAAGAAATTCAAGGGAAGCTGCTACAATTGTGGAAAAGTTGGTCACAAAAGCCCTGATTATCGTCTCCCGAAAAAGAATAATAAGAAGGGACAAACCAACATAGTGGAGAAGAATGATGACATTGATGCTTTTTGCAATGCTTTCGGAATGCAACCTAGTTAGAAATCCGAAGGAGTGATGGATTGACTCTGGAGCCACTCGACATATTTGTGCTGTCAAATAAGCATTTGCGACTTACTCTACTGCTGGTCCCGAAGAAGAAATTTCCATGGGAAATAATGCAACAGCCAAGATTGAAGCTTATGGGAAGATATTCCTGAAGATGACTTCCGGCAAGGTGTTAACGCTCAACAACGTTCTTCATGTTCCTACTATTAGGAAGAATTTAGTTTCTACTTCTTTACTTGTAAAGAATGGATTCAAATGTGTATTTATTTCTGATAAAGTTATTGTAAGCAAGAACGGAATGTATGTTGGAAAAGGCTACCTCACAGAGGGACTTTTCAAACTCAATGTAATGGTTGTTGACAGTATGAATAAAATTTCAGCTTCTTCTTATTTATTGGAGTCAAATTATTTATGGCATATTTGTTTAGGACATGTTAATTATAAAACCTTGCGGAAGTTAATTAATTTAGAAGTATTGCCTAAATTCGAGTGTAATAAATCGAAATGTCAAATATGTATTGAATTCAAGTTTGTAAAACATCCTTATAAGTCTGTTGAAAGGAATTCAAATCCTTTAGACTTAATTCATATTGACATTTACGATATGAAGTCGACACCATCTCGAAGTGGAAAAAAGTATTTTATTACTTTTATTAACGATTGCACTAGATATTATTAGGTTTATTTGCTTAATAGTAAAGATAAAGCAATTGAAGCATTTAAGTAATACAAGAATGAAGTGGATAATGAATTGAATAAAAAGATCGAAATGATTAGAAGTGATAGATGTGGATCTCCATTTGCAGAAATATGTTCGGAATATGGAATTATCCATCAAAGTACTGCACCTTACACACCTCAATCCAACGGAATTGCGAAAAGGAAAAATCGTACCTTAAAAGAAATGATGAATTCTTTATTAATAAGTTCTAGATTACCGCAGAGTTTGTGGGGGGAGGAAGCTCTCCTTACAGCTAACCGAATACTTAACAGAGTACCCCACAGCAAAACACAATCTATTCCATATGAAAAATGGGAAAGAAGAAAATCCAATTTAAAATATTTCAAGTATGGGGGTGTCTAGCAAATGTACAAGTTCTTTTTACCTAAAAGGGATAAAATCGGATCAAAAACAGTAGATCGCGTTTTCATTAGATATGCTACAAACAATAAAGCATGTCATTTTTTGGTCCATAAATTCAACAATCCCGAGATTCATGTTAATACGATAATGGAATCAGATAATATTGAATTCTTTGAAAGCATATATCTGTATAAAACTGAATGCGAGTCGTTAACTGAAAGACCTACACGACCTCGGGAAGAACCAAAGGAAAATTCTCCAAGTATAGAATATCCAAGGCATAGCAAACGTCAAAGAATATTTACTTCCTTTGGACCACATTTTGTGACATTCTTGCTTGAAAATGAGCCTCAAACTTTTAAAGAAGCTATATCGTCTTTTGATTCAGCATTTTGGAAAGCGGCAGTCAATAATGAGATTCAATCAATTTTGGATAATCATACATAGAAATTTGTTGATCTTCCTCCAGGAAATAAGCCTTTAGGTTCGAAATGGATCTTTAAACGAAAAATTAAAGCTGATGGCACTATTGACAAATATAAGGAAAGACTTGTTGTCAAAGGTTATAGACAAAAGGAAGGACTTGATTACTTTGACACTTACTCACCAGTAATAAGGATAACATCTATTAGGGTATTAGTGGCACTAGCGGCCGTGTATGGTCTTGAAATCTATCAAATGGATGTTAAAATAACTTTCTTAAATAGAGAATTGGAGGAAGAGATTTACATGGAACAACCTGAGAGTTTTGTGGTTCCTGGTAAAGAAAAAAAGTGTGCAAACTTTTTAAGTCGCTTTATGGACTTAAACAAGCACCCAAACAATGGCATGCAAAATTTGACCAAAAAATATTGGCAAATGGATTTAAAATCAACGAGTGTGACAAATGTATTTACATTAAAAATACTCCAGGTATTTTTTGTTTATATGTTGATGATATGTTGATAATAAGCAAAAGTATGGTAGATATAAATTCTACAAAGCACATGTTGTCTAGCAAATTCGACATGAAAGACTTAGGAGTTGCTGATGTGATCTTAGGAATCAGAATTCACGAAACTCCACAAGGTCTAGCATTATCACAGTCTCACTATATTGAAAAGGTACTTGACAAGTTCAAGTATTTGGATATTGCCAAGACTCCAATTGACGTGAGTTATGCACTTCAAAAGAATGAAGATGAAAGTGACTCACAGTTGGACTATGCAAGAGTATTAGGAAGTTTGATGTATATCACGAATTGTACGCGACCAGATATAGCATGTGCTATTAGCAAACTGAGTCGGTTTATAAGTAATCCCAATCAAATACATTGAATGGCAATGAAACGAGTTTTAGGGTATTTGAAACATACCTAAAATTATGCTTTGCATTATAACAAATATCCTTACGTGATCGAGGGATATAGTGATGCAAATTGAATCACCGGATCATCTGAAGTTAAATCCACGAGTGGATATGTTTTTACAATTGGGGGTGGAGAAGTATCTTGGAAATCATCCAAACAAACGTGCATCGCCCGTTCTACAATGAAATCTGAATTCATAGCATTAGATAAGGCCGGTGAAGAAGCTGAATGGCTCTGGAATTTCTTGGAAGATATTCTATTTTGGACCAAACCTTTGGCACCTATTTGTATACATTGTGATAGTTAAACGACAATAGTTAGGGCAAGGAACGTTATGTATAAAGCAAAATCTCGTCATATTCGATGGAGATACAATACCGTTGGACAACTATCCTCTAGTGGTATTATCACAATTGACTATGTAAAGTCAAGAGATAACGTGTCGGATACACTTACAAAAGGCCTATATAGAGAGACAGTTGAAAGATCATCAAAGGAAATAGGATTAAAGGCCTAGGACAAGTCATCATGGCAGTAACTCTACCTAGCGGATTGGAGATCCCAAGAGGTAGGTTCAAAGAGATCAAACAAAGTTATGAATGACGGTTCAACATTGTCAAATAACTCAATCTATTCTCGTGATGAAGACAATGTTCAAAAAATAAGGTAAAACATTAAGGCTTTTTGATGTGTCAATAAAGCTTACAGCTTTTTAATGATTTGCTAAGTCTGGCAGGATATGACCAGATAGTGTGTCTTTAGGATTACACGTTTAGGAATCACCTATGTGAGTGTGAAGTGTAAGCCGCTTCAAGAAGAATGAAAGTAAAGGCCCATTCTCTAAGCACTCATGAAACCATGTGGTGTTCATGGCTGAAACGAACACAACCGTGAGAACCATAGATGGTTAAGGATTGATTGTGTGATTTATGTTGTCTAGGTAAAAGATATCAAATCTACCGATTGACTGAGTATATCCGATATAAGTTCACTACGGAAAGTTCAAAAGGAAACCTACTTATCCAGATGCAATTAATTCTTGCATGTAAAACAGACACACATCCGTGCATTTCTTTTATGTTTATAGCCATTACCCATTCATGTGGGGGACTGTTGGGTCTTGTTATTATTTATTAATAACAAAAGAGGTGTGAATGGAAAATGGTGAAAAAAGAAATGGAGGGAAGTGAAATTTTGAATGAGTTCATTTTTCTAATGCACTTTGTCCCTCATTGGTGGAAGAAAAGAAAATCTTTGTGTATATATAGAGAAGCTCATCTTTTAGCTCTTAAAGAGTTAAGAAGAAGGCAAGCCTCGCGCCGTCATCGTCGTCGCTTGGATCGACTTCGGCTTCGGTCAAGATTGATTGATTAATCTTTTTGGACAAAATTCTTTTCAAATATTTAACCATGACCCGCGACCCGGTCCGGTTCAGCCCGTTTTCTTTCCTAGATTATTTTAAATCCGTTTTAATTTTTCTGCTATGTTTCCAATAACTATGGCTGTTCTGAAACAGTGTCAAACATGTTCCAACAGTTATGGCTGTTCTGAAAGGTTGCAAACCTTTTCAGAAACAATACCAAATTGGCTATAAATATTCCTTTAAATCCCAGAATATTTACTTACGAAATTTTCTGATAATCTTCTTCTTCTTCTGCACAAAAAAAATCAGTGTGTTTTACAGCCTTCGAGTGGTTTGTTGTTTATTGGCATTTTTGGTACCGACACTCCGGTGAGTTAAATCGTTCTATCCTAGGAGGATATATTCCAGAACCTCGGGTACTTGAGGGGAATAATTTTCTTAAGGACACACTGTGTATTCAGTGGGCGCTCGATTTGTTCCTATACCGTTTTCAAAATTTATTTTGAAGTTCAAATATTGTTTTCAGAATTTATTTCTACTAACTTACTATTTTCAGAAAGATTATTGTTTTATTTATTTATAGCAATACAGATTAATAACAGTGTCGCACGTTAAAAAGTAGTGGGAGCATGAAAACAGAAAAAGTAATCGGCAGTTCTCCGCATCTCCTCTTCTCTATATATCTCTCTTCAGTATATAAATTCTCCCTGACAAGAAAAAAGAAAGAACACAGTAAACTTTAGGCATCTAGTTTGTGGACAAAAACTCTGTTTTCTGGAGATTCAGGATACGACTTGGGGCTATTATTTTGGTGGTTAATTCAACAATTCTTCCGCTGCGTTGTTGACAGATACGCTAATGTTGTTCTCGCCCGCAATTATTAAACTATCACATGTTATTGATAAGCCAACCAAAAAAAATCGTGGAGAAGTCTATCTACTTATAATTTTCAATATGCTAAGTATAATTTAGGCAAAAAGAGAACAGAATGAGTTCTTTCATTTATTTATTCTTAATTATTTCACGTAGCGATGTACAAAGAGAAAATTCAACGAGTCTAATAATATGTTAATCCTTTCTTAAAGATATTAAAATACTTTATCAATCAAAATCTTCTCAATTACTAAAGAATTATGGAATTCAGGTAACATGAAGATTTAATTAATTAAACGGATTTTGTTATTTAAGTAGCGTTTAAGCTACTAAAGGAGCGTGTGATGGGTCAGTATCTTTTAATTAAGATGATCATGATCCAAACAAAATTATTACTACTATATTTTTCTTGGCATCTACGATTATTAATAAACGTTATTATTCCATTTCCTTAAATTATGCTCCAATTTAATTAATTAAGGACCATGAAATTTAAAAGGCAAAAAGAATAAGGTATCATGGACACCACACACCAAGTGTTAGAAGATTAAACAAGGGCATATATTTGTCTAATTTGTTTTTTTCTTTCTTTCTTTGTTTTGTGGCACACAATTAACCAAAATATAAAGAAAATGGTATTTTAATTGTACAACAACACAGTCTTTTAACAACTGATTTGTCTCATTACGACGAACAAGAACATGTGACTGGTTGGACAAATCGTTAATATTTTTAATTAAGAATAGTAAAAACTCGAATTAATGATATTCTGATTATTTAAAATATTTAATCAAGATTGACGAACTAAGCGGAGAGTAAATTTAAGTCAATCTAATCGGCCTCTCTACCTTTCGGGTAGGGGTTACCGGCATTCAGTAACTTCTTTAAAAATATATATATATATATATACACACACATGTATGTGTGTGTAAATCATATATAATAGCCTAATAGGTATATATGTTGATTGATCACCCTAAGATTCAAGTCTTAGGCAGCTGTATTGGTCGATTTGGGGTACTCAACTTGGTTTTTAATGCATTGTCATTGAATTCTAACTCTAATGTTTATTCAAATTTTTATTCATAAATGATATTCCGCCATTTTCAAATCCTGGGCCGGCCTCTACCCTAGAAGTATATTCCACAAGATATTGAACTTGATCCTTTACTATGTATACTTTCGAGGTACAAAAATAAAAAGTTTATTTTTCCAACAATAGAAAGAAAAATTAAATATGTATTATCGGTAAAACAGGTGATCTAGCTAATTACGTCGTAATCTAAAACCGATAAATTAAAGGCATTTTGTTCTAAAAGTAATCATAAAAAAGAACAGATGGCAAATCCAAATCAAAAGAAACCAAAAGTGCATAGAGGACAGCAATTTTTTTTGTCCAAAGCCTTCACATCACAAGCAATTACTAGAAAAGTTTGAAGAACTAAGAGAAGGAACTAGGAAGATTATTACTATTAGGTAGTTCATGAATAGAGACGAAATTAGAATTTAAAATTTTAATTTTTTAACTTACTGAATTTTAAATTAATAATTTATACATATTTAATTAATTTTTTAAGATAAATTTTCATTCTTCAACCACTTATCCTACTAAAAAGGGACTTGTCGGCCACCGTTTGCTGATGGCGGAACAGACTTAGCTGGAAAGGTAGATATTTGACATGTCCTGTAAAGAATAGCAGAAGAAGAGTATTATTCGGAGACCTTCTGCTAGCCCAAGATCGTTAACTAAGATTGGAGGATTCAACTAAGGAAGAGCAAGCTTTCAAAAGAGAAGAAAAGTTTTGGAGAGGAGAACTTTGTTTAGGAAAGAAGGTTTTCTTGATTTTTGGCTTCGTACAAATACCTAAGGCTACTCCTATTTATACTTGTCTAGGGATGATTCTAGATACAAAATAATCTAGACAATTCTATCACATTCTACTAATATCTTCCTTAAATATCCAAGACTCTAGAATATCTAGATTTTTCTTAACTTCCCATTCTAGAATATCTAGATATGTCTACTAGATAAATATCAAGAATACTACACTAGAACATTCTAGAGAATTTTATGTTTCTCCAAAAAATCAACTTTACTTTATTTTTCTCACACTCCCCCTTAAAGTGATTTTTTGGAATCTATCCCAAGCTTGTCACGGAATAACTCAACTGATGCTTTAAGACGTGTCTTGGTGAAGATTTCAGCACTATTTTTCTGTCTCGTCTTGCTTCTCCAAATACTGAAGGTTCTTCAATTGGTCTTGCAAAGGAACATGAGTATGTGCTGACGAAATTTTCATCTCTGAAACGAGATGGCTTGACAATAGTTCTTTTTGGCCCACTTGAATTATCTTCTTGTTGAGTTTCATGTTGTTGAGGTCCAGGACTCCCCCTTTCTCTTAACTCCTCGGCGGTTGTATTATCTAGAGAAGCACCTGTAATGGGCAAGCTTGAATCTCTATTATTTAAGGTTTTTGAACTCGCTTCATCAAATGCAGCTCCATAATATAAAGACACTTCGTCGAATATGACATCCCTTGAAACAACAAGGAGATGAGTTGTAGGATCCATGCACTTCCATCCCTTTTCCCTTTCATCATATCCGACAAAGATACATTTCCGTGCCTTGGCATCCAACTTGCTCCGTTGAGAATCCGGAATGTGAACATAACAAATAGAGCCAAAAAACCCTAAGGTGTTTCATGCTAGGCTTTTCTCCAAACATTAATTCATAGGGAGACTTGATATTATTTGGAGAAAGCGGCATCCTGTTAATCACGTACGCTGCACATTTCATGCCTTCAGCCCACAAGGCTCTAGGTAAATTCTTGGCATGAAGCCAACTCTTACATGTCTCAGTTAAATGTCAGATCTTCCTTTCAGCCACTCCATTTTGTTGTGGCGTATCAGATCATGTCAGTTGTCTTTTAATGCCATGTTGATGACAAAAGGAAAGAAACTCATCTGACATAAACTCACCGCCATTATCAGTTCGCAGCCGCCTTATTCTGGAATCAAGTTCACCTTCAACTGTTTCTTTGAACTCCATAAACTTACTGAAAACTTCTGACTTGTGCTTCACAAAATAAACCCAAGTCAATCTAGTTAAATCATCAATGAAAATTAGCATATAAGAATAGCTTGAGAATGAAGCTCGTTGGCCCCATCAAGTCACTGTGAATAAGTTCTAGTGGGGCATTACACCTTGACAAGGATCTGTCAAATGGAAGACGATTTGCCTTTCCATATTGACATCCTTCACAAACTTCTCCTCCACCAAAATTTCTTAAGTTGGGCAAATCTTTTACTAGATTCAACTTTACCATGGCTTTTAATTTATCCATGCTTAGATGTCCAAGTCTAGCATGCCAAAGATGTGTATTATCATTGTTACTCATCTTCTCAATGTATGAATTAGGGGTAGATAAAACATATAAATCGTTAACTCTTTTACCTGAGTGAACGATAACTGCCTTGAGCACCTTGATATTTCGGAGGAACTTCACATCACGTGGTCCGAATAGCAAATAGTTTCCAGTATCTACAACATTTGCAACTGAAAATATATTTTTCTTCATTCCTGGAATATGAAAAACACTGTTGAGGGTGATAGTATCTTTTTGCTTCTCGTTGATCACAATAGTGCCTTCCTTCTCCATATTATGAATTGTGTTATCTGCTGTAACAATGAGATCATGTCCGTTGTATTCGTGAAAGGTGGAGAATTTGGATTGATCTCCAGTGAGATGGTGCCCGCATCCTGAATCCACGATCCAGTCTCTTTCAAAATTTATGGAAGCCATGGCATTTATTGTTCGAGTCTCCGCTGCGAAGCACTTTCCCCAGTCTTCTTCTTTTTCTTCTTCTTCTTCTTCTTTAGCAGCTTTCTTGGATTGATCCATATTGCTCTCTTTGGCTCGACAATATCTTTTTATGTGTCCGACTTTGCCACAACGGTAACATTTTAAAAGCTTTTTACCGTTACTGGAAGAATCTCCCTTCTTTCCCGACGAGCTCGAAACACTTAAGAACTGAAAGTGCATGCTATCTCTTGATTTCCTTTTAAAGTTTCTCTTATCAGCGACAAAAGCATTTCCTTCCCTTTATTTGATAGATACACCAGCCATATGTTTGGCTAATAGCTCTTGTGACGATAGCAAATTCTCAAATTCTTCCAAAGATGGTTGTTGAACATCCTTGAATCGATGTAACAAAGGGAATATATTCTGGCTTTAAGCCACGAATAATAATTCTTCTTATTCGTGCTTCAGAGATAGACTCGTCCGGATTCAATAGAGAAATTTCAGAACACAGATTTTTAACCTTCAAGAAATACTCAGCGATAGAGAGATTACCTTGAGTGGTGGTAGTTAACTCATTCTCCAAAATCTGTAGCCGAGCTTCATTCTTCTTGTTGAACAGTCGATCGAAGGTCCTCCATATTTCATGAGCTGATTTACACTTTATAATATGATCAAATAAATTAGGAGAGATAGACCTCTTTAGGATAAACTCCGCCTTAGCATTAATGTGCTTCCACTTCTTACGCGTATTGTTATTTTCCAATGCGTCAGCAGGAAGACTTGTGTTACTACCATTGACAACTTCCCACAAATCCTAACCAACAAGGTATGATTCCATACAAGTCTTCCATACCTTGTAGTTGGACTGGTTCAATAACTCCATCCCCATTCCATTAGCACGACCACCTAAATCCATTTAGAGAAACCAGTTGAATCAACCACTAACCCGACCTTGAAATCCAAAAGCCGACTTATGGCTCTGATACCATGTAAAGAATAGCAGAAGAAGAGTATTATTCGGAGACCTTCTGTTAGCTCAAGATCATTAACTAAGATTGGATGACTCAACTAAGGAAGAGGAAGCTTTCAAAAGAGAAGAAAAGTTTTGGAGAGGAGAACTTTGTTTAGGAAAGAAGGTTTTCTTGATTTTTGGCTTCGTACAAATACCTTAGGCTACTCCTATTTATACTTGTCTAGGGATGATTCTAGACACAAAAATAATCTAGACAATTCTATCACCTTCTACTAATATCTTCCTTAAATATCCAAGACTCTAAAATATCTAGATTTTTCTTAACTTTCCCATTCTAGAATATATGTCTACTAGATAAATATCAAGAATACTACACTAGGATATTCTAGAGAATTCTATGTTTCTCCAAAAAATCAACTTTACTTTATTTTTCTCACACCTTGCTTACGAACTTTTTAGCAAGACGGAGCTATAAAATTTTGACCAAAGTTACTGAATTCAGTTTAAGTCGTATGCTATACTGTAGCTCCGCCTATATTTATTGACCACTAAAATTATAACTTATAATAAATAACTAATATAACAATCACCACATGCATGCATTATTTAGTTGAATTTGGATGTTGAAGTTTTGAGTATTTATATCTTTTTCTTATAACTGCCGATGCATTGGACGTTATTAATTATTGCGATTATTAACGTGCTAGTTGACTTGTAACGAAGATGGAGGAAATGAAATATATTTATTATGAAAATAATTCATTCTTTGTCTATTATTTTTCAGACAATGTTAGATTTCACTTTCAAAGAAGTGAATAAGTCGTCAACATTATTGTTGTAATATTAATGTTTTGAGAGTAAACAAATAATTGTTTGGTCAACCAGGCTACCACTGGTCACTCTATAAAATTTCTCGATTAATATATACTTACTTCTATCTTTATCTATTACCATATCTATGAAAATTTTAAGATCATGTTATTTATTCTAAATAATACCTGCCAGTAACAAGAACAAGTCAAAAAGAGGGGAAAAAAGTGTCATTTAATTAAGGAGTTAAAATACCAATTTTCCCATATTAGATAAGTTGTATTTGTCTCCCCTTAAATTTTTATTTAAAAAAAAAAACAAAAAAAACGGGGTGTCGACTTCTCGTCTTATTGAAAAGCCAACACAAAATAGTCTTCGAGAAGATGAGGGGAAGGATTTGGTACCCATAAATTTTGTTTTAAAAAAGAAAAAATATAAAATTTTGAAACGTGGCACTTAAATAGCTATTTAGCAAATTTTTTACAAGGTCAACGTGAATTTTTCTTTTTTTTTGGTTAAACACGAGCGTGCCACATAGGTAAAGTGGTTTATCAGACATAATTTAGAAAAATTTCGTATATAAAAGTTTTTAAAATATGAGTGTATAAAGGAATTTCGATACTAATTTAAGGGTCAAACTATGTATTAAGCCTTTTAATACCTATAATTATCTTTATAATGATTTAATTGTATAAATATTTATACTGATAGTAAGTAAAACTTAAACTCTTTTTAAATATGCTTTAATTAAGTTAGACAAGAAAAGAACAAAATAAGTTCTTTTTTTATTTTTATAATATAAGGTACACCACTTAGTATTTCTCCACGTAGATGCATCAAGACAAAATCCAAACAAGTCTAATAAAATGCTAATCCTTTCCTAGAGATAATAGAACACATTATTAATCAGAATTCTTTTCATATTCTATTATTGGCGTCATTATCTTTTAAATATGGTATGAGACAAAAAAGGATAATCATGATCCAAACGAAATTAGTATTGTTGTTATGAAACAATAAAAGAACACAAATAATATTGCTGAGAGAGAGGGAATTCTTATTGAATTTTGGGATAAATTACAATGGAATAGAACCCTCTATTTATAGGGAGATTGTGACTTAGCCACCAAGTAATAAACCCTAGAATCTCTCTAAATATAGACATTCACCATAAATTGAACTTTATTTATTACACTCCCCCTTGAATGTTTATTCAACAGATAATGTGCCTCGTTAAAACCTTAACTAAAAGAAAACACAATGGGAAAAAAATTCTAGAAAAGGAAAAAGAGTACACATGTTTAGAAATGTGCCTATTGGTTGCCTCGTTAAAAACCTTGCAAGAAAAACCTAGCGGGACAAAACCTTGTAAGGGAAAAAGAGTGCAACGCGCATTAACTCCCCCTGATGAGAGCATCAATTCACATCCTTGAGCCTTCGCATCCCGATCTTGTACACTAGTTTCTTGAAGGTTGACGTCGGTAGAGACTTGGTGAACAAATCAGCCATATTATCACTTGAACGAATTTGTTGCACATTAATATCACCATTCTTTTGAAGATCATGTGTGAAAAATAATTTTGGTGAAATGTGCTTTGTTTTATCTCCTTTTATGAATCATCCCTTCAATTGAGCTATGCATGTTGCATTATCTTCATACAAAATTATGGGTAACTTGTCACATTTCACACCACATTTATCTCGAATAAGATGTATTCTAGACCTCAACCACACACATTCTCGGCTTGCTTCATGAATAGCAATTATCTCAGCATGATTAGATGAAGTAGACACAATTGATTGTTTAGTCGATCGCCAAAATATGGCAGTGCCTCCACAGGTAAATACATAACCTGTTTGAGACCGAGTCTTGTATGGGTCAGATAAATACTCAGCATCAGCATAACCAATAAGATCGAGACTGCAATTGTTGCCATAAAATAAGCCCATATCAGTAGTCCCTTTTAGATACGCAATATGTGTTTGATTTCATTCCAATGTCTCCTTGTAGGAGCAGAGCTATACCTTACCAAGATATTAACTGAAAAAGTTATGTCGAGCCTTGTTGTATTAGCAAGATATATTAATGTCACGACCCAAATCCCGAACATGGTCGTGATGACACTTCTCGTGAAGACAAGGCCAGCCAGTTAACCCAATTCATCCTTTTAAAATAATTATTTAACACACTTATAGTACAACATGGTTTAATAATACCAAATAGCGGAAATATAGATAAAAATGCGAAAATCCAACCCAACACAGCCTTAACCGGAGTGTCACAAGTCATGAGCAACTAAGAAATCCTGACACAAGTCTACTAAATACGAAATCGGATACAACAGTTCGAATAATATGGAAATAATAATATAAAGGAGTCATAGGGGCTGCGGACGCCAACAGCTACCCTGTAGTTTCCGAAACACCGCCTGGACTGGAAAGATCAGCTCTCATGAGTGAAAACCTGCTATGCCTGAATCTGCACACATGGTGCAGGGAGTAATGTGAGTACTCCGACCTAGTGAGTAATAAATATAAATAATGGTTGAAAGCAAGAAAACACGTCAAGGCACGCATCATTCTATACAGAAGAAGTGAAATCACTTAAAATCAGTAAATCGGTGAAGTATCAAATGAAATCTCTTTCAAAACCAGTAAATAGGTAATTTATCAGTAAATAATCAGTAGAAATCTGCCCCTCGGACTCAGTATCAGTAACTCAGAACAGTATCAGGCCCTTTGGCTCACTCTTAGAACACTCTAATATAGTAATCGCTGCGGCGTGCAACCCGATCCATTTAACGTCGGTGGCGCTCGCTGGGGGTGTACAGACTCCGGAGGGACTCCTACAGCCCAAGCGTAATATAACATAAGGCCTGAAAGCCTTCTCACATAATAACATAAGGCCTGAAAGCCTTCTCACGTCACTCATAAGGCCTGAAAGCTTCCTCACATCACTCAAGTCACCGCGTGGCATAAATAGTATCTCAGGCCCTCGGCCTTATATCACTCAGCATATCCTCACATATGGCCCTCGGCCTTACTCAGTCCGAAAATCATCATAAGCCCCTCGGGCATTTGTAAAACAGTGTTTCTCAGCCCAAAATATCATTTAGAAATATCATTTAAGTTTCAAATCTGTATAAAAGTGGCTGAATTGGTAAAACCATAAATATCAACAGGACTAAGTTCAAATACAAGTCAAAACAGTGAGGAAATAGTGATAAAAATCCCCGAAGGGTTCAAATAATTGGCACAAAGCCCAAATATGGCTATCAGCCCAAATCATGATGATAACAAATCAATCTCAGTCAAGTATGCAGTAAAAACATCAATCGGGATGGACCAAGTCACAATCCCTAGTAATAAAAGGCCCCGCACTCAACATCCAGCGCGTGTTTCACCTCAATATAGCACTACGATGTGCAATCCGGGGTTTCAAACCCTCAAGACATCATTTAACATCATTACTCACCTCAATCCGAGAAAAATCCTACTCCACAATGCCTTTGTCTCTCAAATCGATCTCCAAATGCATCGAATCTAGCTACAATAATTCGATTCAATTAATAAAAATTACAGGTATTAATTTCATATGAAATTCTACATTTTTTATTAAAAATCCGAAATTGCACTCAAAATTTGCCTGCGGGGCCCACATCTCGGAATCCGGTGAAACTCATAAAATTCAATAACCCATTCTGATACGAGTTCAACCATACCAAAATTAGCAAATTGCGACAACAACTCGACCCTCAAATCTTAAAATTAAACCAAGAGGATTTTCAAAATCTTCCAACTAAATTCACAGATTTAATGCCAAAACTTGTAATAGATTCGGGTAGTCTAACCAAAATTAAGTTAAGAACACTTACCCCGTTGTTTTCTCTGAAAATCTCTCAAAAATCGCCTTTCCCCGAGCTCCAATTTGGTAAAAATAGAAAATGGGACAAAGTCCCATTTTCAGAAACTAAACATTCTGTCCAGAATTTCCGAGGTACTGTTCACGTGTGTTACTGTTTACGGATACTGTACATGGATACTATTCACGGATACTGTACACGATTACTGTACACGGATACTGTTCATAAATATTGTACAGGGGTACTGTACACGAATAATTTACACGGATATTGTACATGGATATTGTTCACAGTGCTGTGAAAAAAATGCAGCAGCCCTTCTTCAAATCTAAAATCGATCCGCCAATCTTCTGAAATCCACCCGAGGCCCTCGGGACCTCAACAAAATGCATCAACCAGTCCTACAACATCATACGAACTTAGTCAAAACCTCAAATCACATCAAATAATGCTAAAATCGTGAATCACGCATCGAATTGAATTATGAGTTTTCGAATCTTCCAACTTCTACATTTTGCGCCGAAACATATTAAATTAATCCGGAATGACTTCAAATTTTGCACACTAGTCATAAATGACATAACAAAGCTATGAAAATTTTTAGAACTGGATTCCAACCTCGATATCAAAAAGTCAACTCTCGGTCAAACTTTTTCAAAAATCTTCTATTTTCCAACTTTCGCCAAAATGCGCTAAATTGTCCTACGGACTTCCAAATCCAAATCCGAACATGCTCCTAAGTCCAAAATCACCATACGAAACTATTGGAATTATTAAAATTCTATTCCGGGGTCTTTTTCTCAAAAGTCAAATCTCCGGTCAAACTTAAGAAATCTTTAGCCTTAGATTTCTAGATTCTAAATGGCGATAATTTGATCTAGGGACCTCCAAATTCGATTTCAGGCATATGACCAAGTCCCAATTCACGATACGGAACTACCAAAATGGTCAAAACGTTTATCCGGATTTGTTTGCTCAAAATATTGACCAAAGTCAACTCAGTTGAGTTTTAAAGCTCTAGTTCACAGTTTAATCCATTTTTCACATAAAAACCTTCTGGAAAATTATACGGACTGCACATGCAAGTCGAGAAATTATTGATAGCGCTTTTCAAGATCTTAAAATACCGAGATAATTATTTAATTTAAAGATGACATTTGTGGGTCATCACAATTAGTGCACCAATTGCACTAAGATATGGTACTTCAGGACCAAGTAGCTCTTCATTCTCTTCTTGAGGTAGGAATGGATCCTTATTCACATCAAGTGATCGAACAACCATCGAAGTACTTAATGGATGTACTCCATCCATGTAAAACCGTTTCAGTACCTTTTCTATGTAGGTAGATTGATGAACAAAAATTTCGTTTGCCAAATGTTCAATTTGCAAACCAAGACATAATTTTGTCTTTCCGAGATCTTTCATCTTGAATTTCTTATTTAAATAATTAATTGCCTTTTGGAATTCTATAGGAGTTCCAATAAGGTTTATGTTATCAGCATATACGGCAAGTACAATAAATTCTGATGTTATTTTTTTTATAAAAACACATGGGCAAATGACATCATTTATATAGCCTTCCTTTAATAAATACTCACTAAGACGATTATACTACATTCGTCCTGATTGCTTTAGACGGTACAAAGATCTTTGTAATTTGATTGAAAACATTTCTCGGGACTTTGAATTATTTGCGTTAGGCATTTTGAATCCCTGGAATTTTCATGTATATCTCATTATCAAGTGAGCCATAAAGGTAGGCGGTAACCACATCCATTAAATGCATGTCAAGCTTTTCATGGACAGCAAAACTAATGAGATTACGGAACATTATAGCATCCATAACAGGTGAATATGTCTCTTCATAATCGACACCGGGCCTTTGTGAAAATCCTTGTGCAACAAGGCATGCCTTATATCTTTGTACCTCGTTTTTCTCATTTCTCTTGCGTACAAAGACCCATTTATAGCCAACAAGCTTAACACCATTAGGTGTTTGGACTACAGGCCCAAAAACTTCATGTTTTGCAAGTGAATTCAACTCTGATTGGATTGCTTCTTGCTATTTTGGCCAATCAAGTCTTTGTCGACATTCTCCAACAGATTGAGGTTCAATATCCTCATTATCTTGCATAATTCTAGATGCAACATTATATGCAAAGACATAATCCACCACTATATCCAATCTGTCACACCTCCTTTTTACACTTACCCCCGCTTATTTACTACACCTCGGGAAGAGATATAATAAAAACGAAAAAGGAGTTTTTCCAATTTAAGAACGGTCGGAACGAGATTAGTTATTTAAGTTTTTAAGAGTCGCCACTTGAGAATATAATGGTGTCCCAAGTCACCGGTTTAATCCCGAACCGAGGAAAGTTTGACTCTGTTACAGTCTGCGAACTAGAAATCCGGATAAGGAATTCTGTTAATCCGGGAGAAGGTGTTAGGCACTCCCGAATTCCGTGGTTCTAGCACGGTCACTCAACTGTTGTATTTGCTTTTATCTGATTTCTTTATATATTCCAATTTATGTGCATTATTAATATTCTGCTGTATCAATTTTTAAGGAATTGCAACGTCATGAAAATGCATTCTTGAACTACACCGTACCAGTACGCCTGTGGCTTTAAATACATTTCGACTTCATTGAGAGTAAGATTTGGGTCACATAAATGTGCACCCGTACTTGAGAATGTATATTAAAATCGCGTCTAAAACATCTACGTCTTATTACTTTGGAAAAGACCGTGAAATTAACTAAACGGTCCTTCCGAATCTAAGGATTTTACAAAAGTTATTTGAGGGCCCCGTGCATTCTTGACTTATAACGAGGCTCATATCATTTTATTTTTAAAAGGCTAAACCTATGGTGTGCTATATTTTCTATTATTATTTTTCCCTTATCTAAATAATGACTAATACTGTCTTATTATAGTTTATATTAATGTCTTTTATGTCCAGGCCTTCATGTTTTTGGGCCAGGAAATCAGGCTAATCAAGGGTAACACACAGCCATGCATAGGGCTGATTAGAGCCCAGTTCGTATTTATGCATTCGTTTCTCATAAGCTATCGCGATTAGATCTAGGCCTCTTTGCCTGATCAGGCCCAAGTTGTTAACAAATCCAAAAACAGATTCAAACATTTTTATTGAACTAATCATATGTGTAAACAAATATTATAATTTCAATATCAGAAAATTAACTAAAAGCATTAACACTGATTTTTATCTAGATACTATTGTTTAGTTACCAAGTCTGATTTATTTATTTTTATCAGTCAAGATATCTACTTATTCAAGTGTAGGATTACCTTATTATACTCAACCAGAAACATTAAACCCGATCTACAATTAACATATCCGAATTAAGTCCTGAATTGCATTCTTATTTGAGTTCCTGTTTCACATTATACTAATGAGTTTTATTGTGAGTTGAAAATACATAATCTAGTTTAAACAATTCAGAACCATTAACGATATTTAAATCAATACGTTTCAGATTATCAACTGTTGATACAGAACTTTAAACTAACAGAAACATTTCAACATTTTTGTATTACACTTCTGATCCTATAACAAATGAGGATCTAAAAGATTTCAATTAAGTAGGCTTTAACCAATTTATATCGATAACCTATGTAGCTTGTTTTCTATTTACCTACTTCTTGCAATTTCTACGTGACATCTAAGCTAACTAAAGAAATATAAGTGCCAATTCAAAGTCCATACAGTCCATAATATACATAAGATCCTAATAAATTACATATGTCTATAACATGAACAAAATTGAAAGGAAAAAAACTAACAAAATTAAACTAATAGTTTTATATCTTCAGAAGTTTTGATTACATCTTCGAAAATTCAGAAGTGTACCTGGATAAAAATGAGATAAACTCAATGAGTCTAAGGCAGAAATAGAGGAAGGAGATCAGCAAATAGCAGGATTCCAAGCAATGACCAACAATACACAGCAATAACACCGCAACAGGCTTGAAACCAGAATTTAAACCCACAGCTTCAACAATAGACTCAAAACAGTAGACGAAACCCCAGAACTCAGGAAATTTCCACTCGAATTGCAATCAAAACCAATAGAACAGTAAAAATGCACAAATTCTGAGTGTTTTTAAACTTATTAACCTCTGAAATTCAGAACTACTTAATTTTCAATTTTTCAGAACCTCTAATTTTTCCCACCTCTGAAATTCAGAACCTCAAATTTTTCCAACCTCTAGAACCCTCGGAATTACTTAATTTCTGAACCCCCTTAATGTGGCCTAAGAAGGCCTATTTATAGAGCAAAAAATGGGAGGGAATTTTGAAATTCATATTCAGATTTNNNNTCTTTATTACCCTCACTTGCTATTAGTTTCTACCTATTTACCCTTTCAATATACCCTATATTGTTCAATCAATTACCCACGAACCAGGCAGTATTGTCTTTTATACCCTTACCCCTTTAGTTTAATTACCAAATACCATTTTTTTCCCTTCCCCTTTAACCCCTGTGTTTTTCTTTTATTTACCCAACTGACCTTTTAATTAATCAGACCCTTAAAGGTCAAAGTTAAAATTGAATTACACACATAGCCAATATTAGACAGTCTTACAAATACAGTCAATTTGAAACTAAGTAACCAATTAAACCTCTTATTCAATCACAAGTCTAAGTTGCAGAAATAGCCAACATTAGACAATCTTACAGACATAGCCAAATTAAGACTAATTACCCAATTAACCCTTTTATTTAATCAAAAGTTCAAAAAACCAAAGTCAAAATTGCATTGCAAAGATAGCCAACATTAGACAGTCTTACAGACATAGCCACATTAAGATTAAAAACTCAATTAACAAGATTCAGAGGAACAAATTGATAATAGTTTGAATCCAATCAACAGAACACTTAATCATTAATTTCGACCTATCAAGTAAGAACCTTAAATGTGGCTACAAAGCATGTGATTTAACTAAGACCTTATCAGAAAAGAAAAAACCTATAATCATGCGATTCCAAAGTAAAAGATCAGGCAACTACACAGT
>MU692595.1:34139-55211 GCA_026770625.1 Nicotiana glauca
AAAATTAGGGTTAGGGCTACTTAGCTTTCTCGTGTTTCTTTCTTTTTCTTTCTTTCTATCTTTTATTTTCTTTTCTTCATTTTTCTTTTCTTGTTCTTGATTCTCCGGCGTCAGAAATTCAGGAACCATTTTTTTTTTTGGATTTTTGATCCTCAAACAGACTCCTCGAGTCTTTTTTTAAGAGAAACTCTTAGAAGAGGGTTAGGGATTTGATAGGGTGGTTTTGGGGTTAAGAGTGTTCGTTGGAGTGAAGTTCCGGCGATACACTTTTCAATATTCGAGGAGTTTGGGGCTTATTCGAGAAAAACTAACTAGGTGGGGTTGAAGAAGACGATGAGATGGTCATATGGTGTTAATGGCAAACACTGGTTCATAAGTGGTGGTCGCCGGAGTAGGGTTCCGGCGACACCTTTTGGATTATTCGAGAAGTTCTGGTTGATTTTGAAGAAAACCAGTTATGGTGGGTGAAAGAGGGGACGGAGGAGGTCATGGGGTGTTCGTGGTGGTTCGATCTGAACTGGTAGTGTTCCCCGCCGGTAGGTTTCCGGCGGGTAGTTGAGAGGAACCTAGGGCGACTAGGGTTAATTCTTTAGAGACGAGGGAGTGTATAATGAATGTAATATGTATTGTTTTGTATATTTAAAAACCTTCTGGAACCGTTGGATTAAATGTACCAACGGTCCAGATGCAATTACACCCAAAACGACGTCGTGTGAATTAATAAAGCTCTCATCCTCAACCGTTTGATGAATCAAACGAACGGTCTCAATTGTTTCATATGAACGACGTCGTTTCATTTATTAGACGATCGCTATTCCTGGGTCGTTTGATCAATTAATCAACAGTCCAGATTCAGCTTCTTAAACGATGTCGTTTTGATTTTTGTATAGGCAGACCGGTCTTTAATTTGGGCCATGTCCGTGTATTGTATCAATTGGGCCAATGAAATATATTTGGTCCAATTTCTTTGTATATTGTATTTGTACTTTGTATTATATCTTGTATTTTTTTGTATTTTTATATTATATTTATTTATTTTCTCTTCTGTATTTTTGTATTTTACTCTTGTATTTATTATTCCTTGTATTTTCTTTGTATTTTTTTTTAATTTTCTGATTTTCTAGAATTAAAGAGTAATTAATTTCTATTTTTGGTATTTTCTAATTAATACAAAATTGGTATTTTGCTTTGATTTTATTTGCTTTATTTTTCAAAAATAAAAATAAATCCAGGTATTTTCACACAATTATCAACAAGTTTTACACAAAAATTATTTTTGCATATATTTTTGGAATAATTTGCTTGGGGCAAAAATCACGTGCTCACACAATCGATTCAAATTTTTTTCAATATCGGTTGGATTTATTAGTAGTTCCTTATTTTCTTGAGTCTCGGGCTCAGTGGGTTCCTCATGAATCTCAAAATTTATTAAATCGTGGATTTCTTCACGAGATTCTTTCTTAGTGTCATTTTGATCATTTCTTTTTCTTTTTCTAGGATTTCGATCTTTGGAACCCAATGGTCTGCCACGTTTTAGGCATGCTTTTGACTCATTAGCTATGACACTAGAAGATTGCCTAATAGGGACATCAATACAGATTGAAACATTCTCTGCATGGATATGTGATGTTGTTATCCTTTTCAAATCCGTAAATGCGTCTGGCATTTGATTTGCTATTCTCTGCAAATGGATAATCTTTTGCACCTCTTTTTTAGAAATAGAGGCACGTAGATTAAGATGAGATAATGATGGATTCTTTCACAAAAATTTTCTGTTTTGGTTTCACCAACTTCTCCCTCTAATTTTGGGAAAAGTGTCTCATCGAATCGACAGTGTGCAAATCGAGCAGTGAATAAATCCCCCATTAATGTTTTAAGATAGCGAATAATGGAGGGCGATTCAAACCCAAAATATATTCCTAACCTTTTTGGGGATACATTTTGGTGCGATATGACGGTGCTACAGGCACATATACTGCGCATCCAAAAATTCTTAAAAAAGGATATATTAGGTTCATGACCCAAAACTAATTGCAATGGGGAATATTTATGATAATTTATCGGTCTGAGACGAACTAGAATTGCTGCATGCAAAATGGCGTGACCCCAAACAGAAGTGGGCAACCTCGTTTTCATGAGTAGCGGTCTTGCTATCAATTGCAGACGTATAATTAAAGACTCTGCAAGACCATTTTGAGTGTGAACATGAGCTACAAGATGTTCCACTTTTATCCCAATTGATAAATAATAATAATTAAATGCTTGGGATGAAAACTCAGCAGCATTATCAAGTCTAATAAACTTAATTGGATTATCGAAAAATTGTGCCCGTAATCGAATTATTTGGGCCATTAATTTTGCAAACGCGAGGTTGCGAGATAACAATAGACACGCATGAGACCATCTAGAAGATGCATATATTAAGACCATGAAATATCTAAACGACCCACTAGATAGGTGAATAGGTCCACAAATGTCCTCTTGTATACGTTCCAAAAATGCAGGGGACTCAATTCCAATATTTGTTGGTGATGGTCTAATAATTAACTTGCCTTAATAACAAGAAGTGCAAGAAAATTTATTATTTAAAAGAATCTTTAAATTCTTTAATGGATGCCCATTTGAGTTTTCTATAATCTGTCTCATCATAATTGATCCAGGATGTCCCGATCGATCATGCCCAAGTACAAACGTATTGGAATCAGTAACCTTTTGGTTTACAATAGAATGTGCCTCATTTGCACTAATTCTTGTCCAATACAGGCCACAAGACAAAGATGGAAACTTCTCAATAGCCCTTTTCTGGTCAGAGGCATTTTTGGTAATGATGAGATATTCAAGATTATTCTCATCTATTGTCTCAATATAATATCCATTTCGGCGGATATCTTTAAAACTCAACAAGTTCCTCTTGGACTTGGAGGAGAACATTGCATTCTCTATGATAAGTATTGTTCCTTTAGGCAGAGTTATAGTAGCTCTTCCAGATCCTTCAATTAATTTACTACTACCAGAAATTGTAGTAACATCTGCCTTACACGTACTTAAATGAGAGAAATATTTCTTTTCTTTGAATATTGTATGTGTTGTACATGAATCAATTAAACAAATATTTTTACAATTGTACTTTGATCCAAGTTTGCTTTGAGAGATATCCATATTTGCTTCACATGGTTTGACATACAAAATAAATATACAAATAAATATTAGTAATATTTTTAGAGAAAATGGGAAGAAAACAAAGTTAACCTAGTGATTCAATAATAATCTTTTAATATAATTTCGAGCAAACTCTCATTATGATACAAATAATTACGATGCTATATAAAATTGTAATTAATTGGATGAATTTAAATGGACATGAGAATGTAAAAAAAAAAAAAAATTGACCGTAGCTAATATATTGTTAAATCCAATGTAAATCGTAATACTATCATCACAAAAGATTTTCGCACCCGATGACTACTGTTAGAACGAACATAATATACCTATCATATAGCATTTATATGAGATGCTACTGTTTGTTGTTCAAAAAGGAAAAGAAAAGAAAGTACGTAACTTATTTCCAGTTCTCTTGTCCATAGGTAGTCTTTACAACAAGTAAAATGAATGTAGTACACATTGACTATAAACTATTAATACTTAGCTGTTGGCACAAGATTAATATGCATGGAGGAATATGTTCAATGATAGCCCAATTTATAATACAAGTATAAATACTGCATTATGATGAAATAGTAAATTTAATCAAAACGAACTAATATTATTTCATAAAAATAAATAATACGAATAGATATTAATGACTACTACTCATGTAAAGAACTATCATTACACGATGTTTATTCACTAATTAATATAAATAAGCAAAATAAAAATAAAATCAAACTACTCAATCTTCTTTAACTACAGTTCCATCACCGATCAAGTGGTCTATTTTTCCATCAGGGCGCTCAAAGAAGTCTGCCACATCCAAGTGGGTGATGTCAAAATCATTGTCAGAGACAAAATTGGTTTCAGGGCCTTTATTCTTTAGAGATGCTTGATAAAGCTCAACCAAATGTCTTGGTACACAACAAAAATTTGCCCAATGTCCTTTTCCACCGCAACAATAGCATTCAGTTTCTGAACCATTTGCTTTTGGCTTCTCATCTTTCCCTTTCCACTTTTGGTGGTTATTACTCTTTGGGGGATGATTAACCCCAGGAAAATTTCTTCCTTGTCTACGGCCACGACCATGGCCACGACTACGACCACGAATAGGGTCACAGCCTTTTCCATGCTTAGCATAATGGGAATACACATCATCTACTTCAGGCAATGGTGTAGATCCAGTGTGTCGATTTTCGTGATTTCTCGTGAGCAAGTCATTGTTTTGCTCAGCCACAAGGAGAAGAGAAATCAGCTCAGAGTACTTCTTGAAACCTTTCTCTCTGTACTGTTGTTGTAAGACCATATTGGAGGCATGAAACGTTGTGAATGTTTTATCAAGCATATCATAATTAGTGATAGTATCTCCACAAAGTTTCAATTTAGAAGTAATTCTGAACATCGCAGAATTATATTCAGAAACAGACTTAAAGTCTTGGAGCCTCAGATGAGCCCAATCATATCATGCTTGTGGAAGAGTGACCAACTTTAAGTTGTCATATCTTTCTTTTAAGTCATTCCACAAAACAAGTGGATCTTTGACTGTGAGATATTCTATTTTCAACCCTTCGTCAAGGTGATGAAGCAAGAAAATCAAGGCCTTAGCACAGTCTTGGGTGGATGCTTTATAACTGTCTTTAATGGCGTCTCCAAGACCAATTGCATCTAAATGGATTTCAGCATCCAACACCCATGTCATATAGTTCTTGCCCGAAATTTCAAGGGCAACGAACTTTATTTTCATAATGTCAGTCATAATTAAAAAGAGGAGAAAAGTTACCTTAATCTTCTCAAAGAGCTTCTTGAGACGGCAGAGTCTCGTGCTGATAACGTGTTATGAAACAATAAAAGAACAAGAACAATATTGCAGAGAAAGAGAGAGGGAATTTTTATTGAATTTTGGGATGAATTACAATGCAATAGAACTCCCTATTTATAGAGAGTTGGTGACTTAGCTACCAAGTAATAAACCCTAGAATCTCTCTAAATATAGACATTTACCATAAATAAAACTCTATTTATAACAATTGTATTTTTCTTCGCATCTATCATTATTAACGTTATTATTCCATTTCTTAAACTTTGCTCCAATTTTAATTAAGGACCACAGGCTGGAGAAATTTAAAAGACAAAAAGAATTAGGTATCGTAAACACCACACAAGTGTTAGAAGATTAAGCAAGGGAATGTGTTTTGTGTTTCTTATTTCTTTTGTTTCTTTCTTTGTTTTGTGCTCACATTTAACAAGAATATTAGAAAATCGTAACTTATTAAATAACAATATTCAAATGTACAGTATAAAAAAATATAATTAGTTACGAACTTTGTCATTAATCTGTTGTTAAATCACTCATAACTAACAGAACTTCTTAATAATCTATCACTAAATAGGATTAGTGATGAACTTTTCTGCTTAGCACCCATGTTTCTTACGGGTTTGATGAATCCAATATTTTCTAACTACAAAATATTAAATCCGAACTTACAATTTCAAAAATACAACATGTTCAGCGATGAGATTTTCGTCCCTTAGCCTCTCTCCCAACTTTTCTATCTATCATTAGAAGTAGGCGGGTGGCTTACCTCACTGAGCTATATATCGATCGTGAAGTTGTTAGGTTTTTAAAGCGGTTAAAAGAGAGTGAATGGGAAATAGAGGGAAAATAAAATACTTGAGTTTTCCTCCTTGACAAAGGGACATTGTCTTTTGATGGGTATATATACAATTGCTCTTCTTCTAGCTCTTAAAGAGTTAAGATGAAGGCAAGTCTCGCGCCGTCGTCGCTCGCTCGGCTTCGACTTTGACTTCAACTTTGGCTTCGGCTTCAGATTTGGTCAAATGATTGATTGATTAATTTTTTTGACCAAATTTATTTGTTAATAGTAAATATTAACGTAATATTATTAAATATTTATTTTAGTAACGGAAAATTAATATTAAATCCAAATTATCCGTCCGTTTTGTGTAATGGAAAAGTAATTTCTCTGCACGTTCGTTTTTCATAACAGAAAAGTAATTTCCTCTGCGTTTGAATTCCCGTTTTAATTTGCGGAAATGGCCATTTACGTTATGGCTATTTTACGTAACTAACCTCTTCGTCAGAACTCAACAGGTTGGGGCTATAAATAGTCCATTCTCTCCTATTTTTCATACGAATTTCTGAATTCTCCTCCTTTCTTCTGCATTATTTTTTACTACAAAAAAGCAACAGTAAGTGTAATTTTCTACTGATCATTGTGTTCCCTGAAACACTAGGTTTGAAGTACCGCTACACCAGTATGTAATTCGTTCATCTTGGGAGCAAATAATTCACAACCTCGGGTACTAGGAGGGAATTAAGTTCCTTAAGGAAACACTGTGAATTCAGTGAGCTCGGATTAAATTCTGTTTCTTTTACATTTTTGTTTATATTTTATTTTATCTTCTTCAAAATTATTTTACAAATACAATTTGCTAACAAGCTTAAGGAACTTACACTTTTGCCAAACACCCCCACACTTTAAAATAATTCAAGTTAGGCTTCCTTCCTTTTTATTTTTCATATGGAATGGATTGCGTTTTTCTATGGGGTACTTGATTTAGTATCTGGTTAGCCATAAGAATGGCTTCCCCACAAGTTCTGTGGAAAATTAGAACTTATCAACAATGCGTTCATCATCTCCTTTAATGAACGATTTTTTCTATCCGCAATCCTATTGGAGTGGGGCATGTAAGGGGTTGTTGTTTGATGAATAATTCCATATTCTAAACTTATTTCTTCAAAAGGAGATTCATATTCACCACCCTTATCACTTCTTATCATTTTGATTTTCCTGTTAAGTTGTTTTTTAACTTTATTTTTATATTGCTTGAATGCGTCTATTTCTTCATCTTTACTATTAAGTAAGTAAACATAGCAATATCGAGTATTGTCTTCAATAAAAGTTATAAAATACTTTTTTTCACCGCGAGATAGTATTGACTTCACATGTCGCAAATATCTGTGTGAATTCAGTCTAAAGGATTTGAGTTCCTTTCGGCTGACGTATAAGGATGTTAAACATACTTCAATTTCACACATATTTGACATTTTGATTTGTCACATTCAAATATAGGCAATACTTCAAAGTTAATCATTTTTCGTAAGGTTTTATAATTGGCGTGTCCCAAACGTATATGTTGTTAATCATTTGAATCAAGTAAGTAAGAAGAAGCTGAAGTTTTATTATTCTGAACGACCAATACATTCAGTTTGAAAAGGCCCTAAGTGAGGTAATATTTTCCTACAAACATCTCATTCTTACTTATTATAATCTTATCAGATACAAAAATACACTTAAACCCGTTCTTAACAAGAAGTCCAGTAGAGACTAAGTTCTTCCTAATCTCGAAAAAATGAAGGACGTTGTTCAGAATCACCACCTTGCCAGAAGTCATTTTCAAAAATATCTTTCCCCAATCATTCAATTTTGGGCGTTGCAGAATTTTCCATAGAAAATGTCTCTTCGGATTCAACGGGAGCATATATAGCAAATGATTCTCTAACAGCACAAACATGGCAAGTGACTCCAGAATCAATTCAGCACTCCTTAGGATTTTCCACCAGGTTGCATTCAAAAAGCATATCACACAAGTCATCAACATCTTCGTGCTTTTCAACCATGTTTGCTTGACCCTTCTTCTTGCCTTCCTTTGGAGCACGACAATCTGCAGATTTGTGTCCAGCTTTTTCATAGTTGTAGCAATTTCCGTTGAACCGCTTCTTGCTTGGATTGCTTTTCAGTCCAGAAGTCTTCTTCCTCTTTCTATTATTTTGTGAGTATACTCAATAATGTTTGTTCCCATTATTATTGAGTTTTCGTGGCCTTTCTTTTCAGTAGCTTTGTTGTCATCTTGGATTCTCAACCGAACAATGAGATCTTCAAGCGACATCTCCTTGCGTTTGTGTTTCAAGTAATTTTTGAAATCCTTCCAAAAAGGAGACAATTTCTCAATCATCGCTGCAACTTGGAATGCTTCATTGATGACAAGGCCTTCAATGAAAATTTTGTTAGTAAAAATAATATAATTAATACTTTCAACATCAGTATTAATTTGACTTATACCTTCGGCAATGAGATCATGAATAATCACTTGCAAGTACTGGACTTGGATAATAACAGACTTGCTATCTACCATTTTATAGTACAAAAATTTAGCAGCAACTAATTTCTTTAACCTAACATCTTCCGTTTTGTATTTCTTTTCAAGCGCAATCCACAGTTCTTTTGACGTTTCCACATTACTGTAGACGTTATACAGATCGTCCTCCAGTCCGCTAAGAATGTAATTCTTGCATAGAAAATCATAATGCTTCCACGCCTTAGTCCCGAGAAAGCGTTCATTGTTTAGAGTTTCATCGGGCAGAACATGAACATCTTCCTTAATGAACTTATGTAGACTTAAAGTCGTCAAGTAGAAGAACATCTTCTGCTGCTACCACTTGAAATCAATCCCGGAAAATTTTTCTAATTTTTCTAACGGTGCCAATGTTGATATTGTGACCAAAAGTAAAGCATATTGATTTCTGGTTCATAAATTAAAAAATTCCGACATTGATAATAATATGGTTATAGAATCAGATAATGATCAGTTCTTTGAAAATATATATTCGTATAAAAAGAAGTGTGAGTCGATTGGTGAAGGATCTAAACGACCTCCGGAAGAAATAAAAGAAAGTACATTTAGTTAGGAGGATCCAAGTCGTAATAAACGTAAAAAACGTCTACTTCATTTGGGTCAGATTTTTGTGACTTTATTATTGTAAAATGAGCCTCGAATATTTAAAGAATCTATGTCTTATTCAGAATCATTATTTTGGAAAGAGGCAGTCAATAGAGAAATAGAATCCATATTGAACAACCATACATGAGAATCGGTTTATCTTCCTCCTAGAAATAAACCATTGGATTCTAAATGTATTTTTAAGAGGAAAATAAAAGATGATGGAACTATTAATAAATATAAGGCAAGACTTATGGTAAAAGGGTATAGACAACGAGAAGGTCTTGACTATTCTGACACATACTCTCCAGTTATAAGAATTACGTCCATACAAATGTTAGTAGCATTAGCTGCAGTTTATGGTCCTGATATTCATCAAATGGACGTTAAGACGACCTTCTTAAATGGAGATTTAGATGAAGAAATCTACATAGAACAACCTGAAGGGTTTGTGGTTCCAAGTAAGAAAATAAGGTATGTAGACTTGTTAAGTCCCTTTACGAACTAAAACAAGCACCCAAGCAATGTCATGCAAAATTTAACCAAACAATGCTGTCAAATGGTCTTAAGATTAGTGAATGTGATAAATGTGCATACATTAAAAATGTTTCAAATCACATAGTCATTGTTTGATTACATGTGGATGATATGTTGATAATGAGTAATGCATTTCCAATAAAAATACGACTAAGCGTATGCTAACTAGCAAGTTTGATATGAAGGACTTGGGAGTTGCTGAATTAATTCTGGGTATTAAGATCCATAAAACTCCTTAAGGTCTGGCATTGTCACAATCTCATTATATTAAGACAATACTTGAAAAATTTAGATTTTAAATTTGCAAAGACTCCATTTGACGTGAATCTTGCACTAGCAAAGAAAAAAGGCCAAAACATATCACAATTGGATTATGCTCGTGTATTGGGATGTTTAATGTATATTATGAACTGTACACAGCCAGATATAGCTTGTGCTATAAGTAAATTGAGTCGATACACGAGTAATCTAGGTCAATCTCATTGGATGACAATGAAATGAGTTTTGGGATATTTAAACATATCCAGAACTTTGCTTTGCACTACAATAAATATCATGCGGTGATTGAGGGATATGTATTCACTATTGGTGGAGGAGCGGTATCTTGGAAGTCATCCAACAAACTTGTATTGCTCGCTCTACAATGGAGACTGCGTTCATAGCCTTAGGTAAAGCTGGTGAAAAAGTTGATTGGCTTCGAAATTTTTTGAAAGATATTTCATTTTTGGCCCAAACTATTGGCACCAATATGCATACATTGCGATAGTCAAACGCCAATTGGAAGGGCTGGAAGCGTTATGTATAACGATAAATCTCGTCATATACGACGAAGACATAAAACATTTAGGAAATTACTCTCTAGAGGAATTATCATGATTGACTACGTAAAGTCAAGTGATAATGTGTCGGGTCCATTTACAAAAGGTCTAGCTAGAGAGGTAGTTGAGAAATCATCGAGGGGAATGAGACTATGGCCGAAAACAAGTCCTTGTGACGGTAACTCTACCTAGAAGATTGGAGATCCCAATATCTAGGTTCAAGAAGATCAAACAAAGTCATTAATGGCGGTTCAACATTGTCAACTAAAATTTTGGTCCATTCTCATGATGAGACAATGTTCGGTACCAAAGATAAAGATTTAAGGCTTTTTAATGAATTTTAAATTTGATAAGGGGCATATCAAATAGTGTATCTACGGGATGACACGTTTAGGAATCACTTATGTAAGTGTGAAGTGTTAGTCACTTCAAGGAGAATTTTGTAAGGCCAGTTCTCTACACACTTATGAAACCAGGCGGCGTTCACAGCCGAAACGAACACAACAATGAGAACCAAAGAAGTTTAAGGGTTGATTGTGTGACCTATGGTTGTCTAGATATACACCGAAGTTTGACGGTTCAAAGATATCAAATCTACTGATTGATAGAGTATATCCGACATAAGTTCACTATGAAAAATTCAAAGGGAAATTTACTTATCCATATGCTATTAATCCTTGCTTATGAATCACAATATTTTTCATGCATATTTCCGTGATATAGCCATTTACCATTCATGTGTGGGGTTGTTGGATTTTAAAGTTATTTTAGCTTAAAAGATGGTGAATGGAAAATGGAGGGAAAATAAAATATTTGAGTTTCCCTCCTTGACAAAGGGACATTATCCCATATTGAAGGAGGAAAAGGCTTTTGATGGGTAAATATATAATTGCTCTTTTTCTAGCTCTTAAAGAGTTAAAAAGATGGTAAGCCTCACGCCGCTGTCATTGTCGCTCGCTCGGCTCGAATTCGGATTCGAATTTGAATTTGGTCAAATGATTGATTGATCAATTTTTTTGGAACAAATTTACTTGTTAATAGTAAATATTAACGTAATATTATCAAATATCCTTTTTTTTGTAACAAAAAATTAATATTAAATCTAAATTATTTCCTTTGCCCGTCCGTTTTGTGTAACGGAAAAGTAATTTCTCTCCTGTCTGTTTTTCATAACGGAAAAGTAATTTCCTTCGCGTTTGAATTCCCATTTTAATTTGCGTAAATGTCCATTCACGTTATGGTCGTTTTACGTAACTGACCCTATTCGTTTGAACTCAACAGGTTGAGGCTATAAATAGTAGTCCATTCTCTCAGATTTTCTATACGAATTTCTGAATTCCCCACCTTTCTTCTGCATTGTTTTAACAACAAAGAAAGCAACAGTAAGTGTGACTTGGTACCGATCATTGTGTTCGCTGAAACACTGGGGTTGGAAGTATCACTACACCAGTGTGTAATTCGTTATATCCTGAGAGTAAATAATCTACAACCTCGGATACTAGGAGGGGATTAAGTTCCTTAAGGAAACACTGTGAATTTAGCAGTCTCGGATTAAATTTTGTTTCTTTTACATTTCTATTTATGTGTTATTTTATCTTCTCCAAAATTATTTTGCAAATACAGTTTTCTAACAAGCTTAAGGAACTTATACTTTTGCCAAACACCCCGACACTTTGAAATAATTCAAGTTGAGCTTTCTTTCTTTCCAATTTTCATATAGAACCGATTGCATTTTGCTGTGGGGTAATCGATTTAGTATCCGGTTAGCCGTAAGAATGGCTTACCCCATAAGTTCTGTGAAAAATCAGAACTTATCAACAATGCGTTCATCATCTCCGTTAACACACGATTCTTTCTTTCTGCAATCCCATTGGATTGGGGCATGTAAGGGGCTGTTGTTTGATGAATAATTCCACATTCTAAACATATTTATTCAAAATGAGATTCATATTCACCACCTCTATGACTTCTTATCGTTTTGATTTTCTTGTTAAGTTACTTTTCAACTTCATTTTTGTATTGCTTTAATGCGTCAATTGCTTCATATTTACTACTAAGTAAGTAAACATAGCAATATCGAGTATCGTCGTCAATACAAGTTATAAAATACTTCTTTCCACTGTAAGATGGTATTGACTTCATGTTGTAAATATATATGTGAATTAACTCTAAAGGATTTGAATTCCTTTCAACTGATTTATAAGGATGTTTAAAATTCCATTCTGTCACATTTTTCATACGAATTTCTGAATTCTCCTCCTTTCTTCTGCATTGTTAACTACAAAGAAAGCAACAATAAGTGTGATTTGCTACCGATCATTGTGTTCGCTGAAACAGTGGGGTTTGATGTACCGCTACACTAGCGTATAATTCGTTTCTATCCTAAGAGGAAATAATCCACACCCTCAGGTAATAGGAGGGGATTAAGTTCCTTAAGGAAACACTGTGAATTCAGTAGGCTCGGATTAAATTCTGTTTCTTTTACATTTCTGTTTATATGTTATTTTATCTTCTCCAGAATTATTTTACAAATACATTTTGCTAACAGAAGCTATTGCCCGGTTCAACCAACGGTTTTATCCTGATTTTTTAAAATAGGTTGAACCCATCAATTTAAATCTTGGACCCAACTCTATTGTCCGAGGGTCTCCCGAAAACAGCTTATCTACTCCCTCTGGGGTAGGGGTAAGGGCTGCGTACACTGTACCTTTCCCAAATCCCAATAGTGAGATTTTAATGGGTTGTTGTCGTTGATCGAGCTCTATTGTACTATTGGGAGAAACAATAACATGTGATTGGTCGATAACATCTTTAATTTAGAATAGTGACGACACTAATAGACCAAGTATGGATATCCTGTATACTTAATGTTTAATTAACAAAATCAGCAAACTGAACAGAGATTAAGTCAATCTAATTACCTCTCTAGGGGGCATATACCACAGGACATTGCGATTATTCCTTTACTAGGGTACCTTGGAAGTTCAAAAATCATATACATAAATCAGTTGAAACCTGGTTAGTTAATATTTAATCAAGAAGATTACCGAACTAAGTCAAGATTAAGTTAATCTAATGTACCTCTCTAGGGGCATATTCCACGGGACATTGAACTTGTTCCTTTCCTATGGTATCTTAGAGGCAAAGACGGAGCTCTGTGTGTATATATATATATATATCTTTTAAGGGTCATCGGACTCCGTAAATTTTGATAGAATTTTTATATATGTAAGTGTATATTTTGAAATAATTAATTTAAATTACTTGGCACCATGAATACTAAAAGCCTTTAGGAGGTATTGATTGAGCAGAATACTGGTGCTCCCGTCGTGTTAAAATCCTGGGTTCGCCTCAGCTTAGAAGTGCAAAATCACATGCATAAATTAAATTAGGGAAAATGCATAAGTACCCCCGACCTATACTCGGATTTTCAACTATACACTTTTTCTTTGCGGGAATCTTATTAACCCCCTAAACTTATTTTAAATGGAATTATTTGCACCCTTAACGCTGGCAATCAAAATCTTGGCAAATGGTGAGCTACATGCGCCCCACATGTATTTTTAGTACTTTTTTTATTCTTTCTTCTTTTTCTTATCTTTTTTCTTATTTCTTATTTTTTTTGTTATTTCATTCTCTTTCTTTTTGTTTTGGTCACCGAAGGTATAAAATGATGGTCGTCCGAATTTCACAAACACCATTTTTTTCGGCAATTTTTTTTCCCGGCGACATATTTTCATCTCAATCTAAGTGTATTTTATTTTTTGTTATATATATATATATAAAATTTTCTTGAAAGTGTAATTTATGTGTGGGAGGAAGAGTAACTGAAATAAAAACGAATATAAGTTGAGAAAATTTTTTCCAGTTAAAATTTCAATACTTCATTTTTTTCTGGCGTGGGAAGGTTTTCCGATGATGAATTTTCCCCCATATCTGAGTGTATTTTGCTTTACTTATGAATAGATCTTTTTGAAAGTTTAATTTGTGTGTGAAAAAAAAGAGAAGAAAAATGGTTAGACAAAGTCGCTGGTGAATGAATATCCGCCGAAATTAGAGAAGAAACGAAAAAAAAATTAGAAAAATACAAAGAAAAAGGAAAAAAAAGTAAGAAAAAAAATGGTAAAAAAGAATAAAAAAGAACCTGAAAATCATTTTTTCTTGCTTCTCACTCTCCACACACTCTGTCACGTCAGCATTAAGAGTGCAAATAATTCCATTTAAAATAAGTTTAGGGGATAATATGATTCCCCCAAAAAAAAAGTGTGTAGTTGAGAATATGAGTATAGGTCAGGAGGGTACTTATGCATTTTCCCATTAAATTATTAGCTGAGTTACCTGCAATAAAAAATTGATAAGCATATAATTAGTAGCATTTTCGCATAATCCTACATTTTTTAAATAGTATTTCTTTTTCGTTTTTTAGTAGAAATAATTTTACTATGCATTTATATATAAGCTTGTATTCTAAACCTTCCAGAATATATAAGATTCACTTTACAAATAAATAAGGTTCACTTTTTCAAAGAAAATTAAAAAATGGATCTTACGTACCAACACTGGTTGTGGTAGTTTAGAATTTATGAATTTAAATAAATGAATATTATAACTTTATTTGCGTGAGCTTGCTCACATTGTCTATTCCAAATAATATAAAAGCCAATTTATTTAGAGTCGAGGCATATATTTACAAATAAGTAAATATCATATTTTCAATTTACTTGACGATACTATTTTACTATTGAAGAAAGGGTAACAATAACAACAACAATATATCCCGTGAAATTTCGCAAATGGAGTTTAAAAAAAATAATGCGTACATAGTTTTATCCCGAACTTATGAATTTAGAAATGCTACTTCGATAGACCCTTGGCTCAAGAAGCATATATAATCCCAATAATTATTAAAAGGACAAACAAAACAGTAGCAATAATGTGAAAATAAGATAGCCAAAGCAAAAAACTAACCGATAATAGTAGAATATTAGGAGCTAGTACACTAATACTATCGGTATGTAGAAGAGAAACGCACGACTACATACTAATCTACTATTGAAGAAAGGGTCCATACTTTATTTTCCTTTTAACTTATAGAATCAACTTGTGCATTCAATTTTGCAAACTTATACATTGATTTTATACTTGAAATGTATTCATGCATCTAATTACCAATATTTTCCCCAATTTTGCTTCTTTATATAAAAGGAAAATAAACATTGAACATGTTGATTTTATATTTGAAACGTAATTCATAAAATTAATCATTAGTAGAAACCCTTCTTGTCATATTTCAGTAAGTTTCCTATTCTTACTTCTTTTCCAATAAATTTATAAATTTATTTGACCAGACTTATCTAAAAATAAAGGAAAATATTTACTCATACCGGTTGTTTACACCAAACTATATTAACTCACTATTATTAATTAATTTAATTAGATAAAAATACATGTAATTTGCCATGATTAAATGATTAAAGTTCATTTGCAAGACACATATCAAATATTTATTAATTTGGTGTAAACACCCCGATGCGAGTAAATTTTTATCCTAAAAATAGCATCAAAAGTCAAATTCTTGAAAGTAAAAGGAAACCTCGTGGAATATAGCTAGTATTAACCCCACTCCAGTAACTCAAAACTTACCGTGGTTAAACCGCGGAGCATAGAACCACGCTCTTATGTCACGCGTGAACTTCACGCGCCATGCTAATATATATCCCCTTGTTCATTCTTCTTCTTTGGGGTCTCCAAATTTTTGGCTTCTCCCACTGTTCCTCTCTCTCTTTCTCTGTCTTTAGCTCTCTCTTATATATACATACATTTTTTATATGTATGTGTGCATGTAAAATTATACATACACATCAATCTTGAAAGACTCCATTTCTCTCTTTGAAGCTCTTTGGGCAATTTTGCTGAGGACCTCAATAATCTGTATGTTTTCTTTTCTTATTTCCCATTTTTTATTTTATGGGTTTTATTATTTTTCATTTTCAAGATTTATTGTTATTTGTTTCTGTGTTTTTTGGGTTATGTTCTATAAAATTCATGATGTTTTTAGATGATGGTATTAGGTTTCTTTTAAATTGGAATTGAAGTTTGAGTTTTTTCATGTTAAAGTTTTTATCTTTATTTTATTTTTCTGGGTTTTTATGCTTTTTCATGTTAAAGTTTTGATCTTTTTTGAGAATCAAGTAATGATCTTTCTGCAAATTTTAGATTTTGGGGGGGGGGGGGGGGGGGGCAAATTTAACAATCAATAATGTAATATAGTATGACTCAATTCAAATTAATTGAGGTGTCAGCTGTTTGAATCATTTGTATTTATTTACTTAATTTGATTCCAATTGTTTAGAAAATTAAATAATTCTTAATGATTGTTAACTTAACCCTCCTCGTTTATCCGGGCTTGAGACAAGGCTGATAGACAGTTAAGAAGAATGAAAAACTAGTTTTTTTCTTGTCTTTTGACTTTTTAATGGCAAAATCCTGTGCTTGACATGTGTCATTAGTCAAAGAAGTAGCTTGTAATTTCTTATTGCTAATTCTCCATTTACTTCATTTTCTTCCCCTAGTTTTTATGGTTTTATTTGGTGGGTATGGTACTACTGCTTTCTTTCCGTATTTTCTTGAGCCGAGGGTCTATCGAAATCGGCCTCTATACCTTCACTGGGTAGGGGTAAGGTCGTACACACTACCCTACCCAGGCTCCACTTTCTTTTCATCTTGAGCAAGAGTCTATCGTAAACAACCTCTCTACTCTTTAGGTTGGAATAAGGTCTGCTTATACACTACCCTCCCATACACTACCCTCCCAGACCCACTTGTGGGATTATACTAGATTGTTGTAGTTGTATTTGGTGGGTATGGTTGGAAATTAGTTGGTAAAAGCATAACATTTGAGTTAGTACAGTATCATGAAAATAACTACATGTCATTTGTTTGGATGTATTTTGATGTTTCCTGTATTTTGTTATGGGAAATGAGTAATCCATAATGGTCTAATGTTCTGTATTTGAGAGTTGATAAGTTAGTTATACTATATATTGTTATGTGAATTTGTGTCTTGTAATTTGCAAGGTGTTAAAATGTTTTTGATGATATATTGTAGTGAAGCTGGTCGCTTGACGCGAGTCTAGTTGTGTGCTTCCTCCTCAGTCTCCATTTTCCCGAAGATGGGCTGTTTTAGTTCTACAGCAAGACATCAGTTTCAAGGATACGAAGATCCTATATTCCTAGCATCCCAAACAGCATGTGAGTTCGTAATGATCTTGTCAACTGATGTTTTAGTTTGTTACGATTGATTTAATAAAGTTGAACTTGTGTTGTAAAGTTGAAAGTTTTGAGATGATCATATGGAGAAACTGTGAGGGGGAGGTTAAAGTAATGATCTTTTTCGACTGGAACACAAGATTCCCCTTTTTCTCTTGAAAAATCCCGTACCAATAATTCATTCTGATTTTACGTATGGAAAAATCCCTCGGTATCTCGTTCCTTTTTGGTGGAGAGATGCTATTTCACTAGTTGAGTCACATGTATTTAAAATAATCATACCTAACGTTTTTCCAAAAAGTGGTGACGAAACATACAACTTGTACAAATTTCTTTGCTATTTTTTAAGGTGCTTAATCAATTTACAACAGGAAGAAATTTTAGAGTTTGATCTGTCATTAGATCACAGTGAAACAGGGATTTTCCCTCATTTATGCAAAAGAAAATTGTCTTTCTGAGTTGTGCTGAAAATTATTCATAAGAGTAGTGAGGTTTATTATCTTTCGGTTTTCTCTTACAATAGAAATTTTAATGTAGTACACAACCCTCCTCCACTCGTCTTATTTGTTTTCCTTTCTCTTATTTTCCTCTTTTTGCAGTTACCGTAAGTGAAGTTCAGGCATTATTTGAGATGTTCAAGACTATTAGCAGTACAGTAATTGACGACGGGTTGATAAGCAAGGTAGGATAGTTTAAGTTTAAAACTAGACTATGTTACCTGTGTCCGGGGCCTAATACAGAACATTCATGTTGTATGTGCAGGAAGAGTTCCAGTTGGCATTATTCGAGAATAGGAAAAAAGAAGACCTTCTTGCAAATCGGGTATGGTATTTCATTGGTATAATTATCGTAGATTTGGTTTTGTTCTACATAATGCTTCTTAGTTCGTTCTGTACTGATAACCTATGTTGCTCAGACTCCCCAAAAATGTTGTCGGGCACGTATTGGATCCTCCAAAAATAGTGTATTTTTGGAGGATTTGATATGGGTGCAACATCATTTTGGAGAGTTCGTGCGACATAGCTGAGAACTGGAGCATGTTTTATAAGAATTGCTCAAGTAAACATACCATTGGGATTCCTGTGTGAAAGAAGACATATAAGTGGTTCACCAAAATATGGATGTTTAACTTATGGAATGCATTGAGTTTATATTGTGCGGACTCTCCAAAATGATGCAGCACTCGTGTTGCATCCTCCAAAAATACATACTTTTGGAGAATCCGACACTCACTCGGCTACTTCTTTGGAGAGTCCGAGCAACATAGCGTTGAGGTGGCAAGCATGCTAATACCATATATTTACTTATCTTTATTGCCTTGGTGGGATATTAATTTCTTCTAGGAACTTTCCCTTGCAGATTTTTGATCTATTTGATCTAAAGCAAAGAGGAGTCGTCGATTTTGAGGATTTTGTTAGGGTAATGAATGTATTCCACCCAAATGCCCCCCAGGAAGATAAAATCACTTGTAAGTAAAAGAAAAAATGATATAGCTATGTGCTTCTTATTAATGGTTTCTAGTTTAATGATTAATTGGACGCGGACAATCACACGGAACTCCATCTTTTGTGCTATTGCAGTTTCATTTAAGCTTTATGATCTGGACGGCTCAGGGTATATTGAACGGCAAGAGGTATGATATTTTGTTTCTCTTTCATGTTATGTTGAGTCACCTGTGTGGTTCTTGTTATGTTTTCTTTATCGTAGCCTTCATTATTTTGTGGTTTTACATAGGTTAAACAAATGTTGATTGCACTTCTACGCGAGTCTGAGATGAAGTTGGCTGATGAAACCATTGAGATAATACTTGATAAGGTAACTTTACTTGTGATGATCCATGAAATTTCGTGATCAGACGAGATTGTTATGTTTGAAAAGAAGTACCGAGATTGAAAGACCTATGCATTTTGTGTCTACTTTGCATTAAGATAACCTTTTTACTTGCTTTTTTCTGGAAATTTGCGGTCCTAACGGTAGTCTCAACGAACATTGAATAATTAGTGATTTTATTTCAATATGCAGACATTTTCGGAAGCAGATTCAAATCAGGATGGGAAGATTGACAAATCTGAATGGCAAAGTTTTGTTGGTCGAAATCCTTCATTACTAAAGATCATGACACTTCCATATCTAAGGTATATCATTTAATCACTCATATATGTTTGCACATTTAAAAGATGAGTTTAACTCACGTTCATCGACAGACGACAATGTATAGAATTTTTACACTATACAAGTCGCATTTACCTAGACCTATTGCAATATTTTTAGGTCGCCTGATAGTGTAATTCTTTTTACTGTCGGTATATACAAGTTTAAAAAAACAGTAGCCTGGTGCACTGAGCTCCCGTTATGCGCGGGGTTAGGAGAAGGGCGAACTCCGAGGGTCTATTATAGGCAGTCTTACCCTACATTTCTACCAGAGGCTATTTTCGCGGCTCGAACCCGTGACCTTCTGGTCACATGGCAGTAACTTACCCGTTACGCCAAGGTTCCCCTTCTTCAGTGTATATTTCTTCAGTGTATATAAGTTAAACTCTTAAAAAAGATTGGACGAGGAATATATCGGCTGATGAGATTTATACATGTTTTAATGCAGGGATGTAACAACTACTTTTCCAAGTTTTGTATTTCATTCAGAAGTTGATGAAGTAGCTACTTGATTATAGGAAATGCTAGTTCAGAATTAGTTCTTTCTCCTCCACATTTTCTTTTGTAATTTTCCCTTATATATTAAATGTGTGTAAATTTGTTGGGAAAAATGCGAACGATATATCTATATTGGGTGAGGAGGTTTTGTTAGCCTCCCTTTTTGTAAAGTGATTATACTTTTGCCAATTTGGCCGATTAATAGTGAGTTTAGATTGGCTTTTTGTTCTTATTTACAGAGATAATTATTCCAAATATCTGTAGATGATTGATTTTTTCACAAGAAAACACATTTTATTTGATATTTTTTACGTATAGAATAACGTTTTATGTAAAAATTTCGACTTTTTGGTATACATCTTGTACGCGGAGTTCTCATGCTACTGCCCAACGCAAAAAATAAAAATAAATAAATAAAATGAAGAGTAACAGAAATATTCAAACAAACTGGTTGAGATTTCTATTATTAGAACCTAATGGCCAAATACATAACTGGACCCTTAAACTTGCCTTTTTTGTCACTTGGACACTTAAACATAGAGTTGTTCCTATCAGGCCCTTCAACTAAACCACATATGTGCCAATTAGACACTTTGTAGACCATTTAAGAAAACCTTTTATCAAAATTATTGGATATGTAATTAGTTGCACTTGTGTATTAGATAGCTTTTAAGGCTTTCTTCTTTGTTTATGAAATAGTTGCATTTGTGTATTTGACAGCTTTGCTCTTTTGCTGAAGTACTATTTTTGTTAAAAGCTTTTAATGTCAAAATACAACTTCTATCAACCACTTGTGCGTTCTAGTTTGTAAAGTTTTATTCCAGTAGCTTACAAGTGTCGTGCAAAGAGAACAAGCATGCAAAATGAGAATAGTCAAATCCATGTACACTATACTTTCTTTTAAAAAAAA
>MU692602.1:3528-31564 GCA_026770625.1 Nicotiana glauca
TTGTCTAGGTATACACTAAAGTTCGACGGTTCAAAGATATCAAATCTACCCATTGACCGAGTATATCTGACATATGTTCACTACGAAAAGTTCAAAGGGAAACCTACTTATCCAGATGCAATTAATCCTTACTTGCAAATCACACAGCTTTCATCTATGATCTTTCTTAATACAGCCATTCCCATTCATGTGGGGGATTGTTGGACTTTTAAGCCATTGGGCTTTAAAGTATAAAAGTGTGAATTGGAAATTGAGGGAAATAAAATGGAGGGAAAAATGAAAATCTGAAGAAGTGAGCTTTTGTCTTGCACTTTGTCCCTCATTGGTGAGGGACAACTACATTTGTGTGTACATATATAGAATCACTTCTTAAAGCTCTTAAACGGAGTTGAAGAGAATGAATCCTTACGCCGTCATCATCGCTCGCTCGGCTCGGCTTAGGCTTTGGCTTTGGATTTGGATTTGTCAAATGATCGATCGATATGATTATTTTTTGGACAAAATTTATTTAATTAATTATTTAATAATTAATTAAATGCCATATCACTGCTGAAGATTCAAAAATATAGTTTGGCCGCGGTCGTAGCGTAACCGCAGTAGGACCGTGCCAGAACCCTTCTACAGGTTCAGAGGGCCACTTTGGCCGCGATCCTAGCGTAACCGCGGTAGGACCACGCCAGAACCCTTCTACAGGTTCAGAGGGCCACTTTGGCCACGGTCCTAGCGTAACCGCAGTAGGATCACGGCAGGTGGCAAAATTTCTGAACAGGCTGTGAGCACGTGATTTTTGTCTTATATGAATTACTCCCAAAAATTCAAATAAAGTGATTTCTTTTATTATTTTATAATTTTATGGATTTTTGTGACATCTTATGTTAATTGTTTGTATTTTGTTTGTGCATTTTAATTAGTGAAAAATATAAAAATATTTGGCATTTTTATTTTAGGGTTTAATTTCACATTTTTAGGATTGATTAGTAATTAAGGTACTTTACAAAGAAGAAAATGACAAAAATAGTTCATTTTGTATTTTTAACTATTAAATGTTGAATTTGTCATGAGTCTACTTTTAATTAGGACTTAATCAATTTTTAGGAATTAATTAGTTTAGGCTTGGGAATTAATTTGGATTCTTAAAAGAAAAAAGGGGGATTTAATTTGCTTTGTTTGAAAAAGAAAAGAAAGAAAAATAAATGAAAAGGAAAATAAATAGTCTGGTTCGCATTTTGGGCCAAATTTGCTCAGCCCAAACGAATCCCGTCCAAAACAGCCCAACCCAGATCCCTTACCCGGTCTGTCGCCTCTAACTTAACCAAACGACATCGTTTCTTCAACAATCAATCCCAGCCCTTGATTTCGCCTCATCCAATGGATGAGAACTAATGAGGTTTTTTAATATATAAATGTCGGAATTCACCCCCTACCCCTTATTCCTCATCACAGACCATCCCTAATATCGCTGGCGTAACGCCGCCGTTCGCCGCCTTGGCCCGCCGCCGAAAATTGCCTCACGGTGGCGGCCGGCCACCAAACGCCTCCAAAATCACACCACAAATGCTCCCCCGCCTCCCCTTTCCACATCCACCATCAAATTTGTTCAAATATCACCCAAACTGTTCAAATCTTGGAAACCCTAACTGCCCACTCCGCCTCTGGTGGCGGCGCTACCCCAAATGGCCCCAAATTCACACCCTAGGGTCTCCTTCGCTCCCTCTTCCTACCCCCATCACCAACTCCATCAAAGATGTCCTCAAGCGATTTAAATTTGGGATCCAGAACATTGAGCCCTAGCCTCCGCTTTCCCCGTGCATGCTGAGATTGTGTGATGTTTGAGTGAGTTCAAACACCCGTTGATCGACTGTTCTTGTTAAAGAACAGGCAATTAATGGGGGTTCGAGTCCACTCCTGGGGTAGGCAGCCTAAATAGGCGATGTCAGCATTAAAAAAAGGGTCATTCCGGGTATTGCTCTTTTCTCTTTCTTTGATTATTTTGGGTTATATGCTTTGTTTTCTTTTAAATCTTAGTTTCAATTTTGATAGGGTTTTAGTTCAGTCTTGTTAATTGATTGGAAAATTGAAATATTGGCATGTTAGTACTTAGAACTGTTATCTAGTTGTGGCCAGTTAATTCAATCCATGTTGTTAATCTTCATTATTCCATCAGGTATGAATTTTGTTGTTTGCCTTAGATATTAATTATTGAGAATATTTGGGGTCTCAAGTGCATAAAAGGAACTTTAGGGGTCTTAAAGGTCAGTTAGCAGTGTAATAACTGATGGGGATAAGGGCAATTCAGGGATTCTGAACATTGGGAGAATCTTTTCTGTTAGAGGAGAATACTCTAGAATGGGGGAAACAAAACGTGAACCAGTTCTCAGACTCTTTTTGGGGTTAGAAGGGTAAAAAGAAAGGGTTCGGAGGGGGTAAAAGGGGAAATGGTTATCTAGGATAAGGGTGCCCTAGATATGCCTATTTAAGGACCCATTCTCCTCAAGTTTTGGAAGCTTGGAAAATTCCCCTTACTTTCCACCAGTTTTTTAGCTAAAATTTGAATTTCAAAGTCTCTCCTAGATCTAAAAATCTAAAAACAACAGAAAATCTCCAAAAATTCAAAAAAAAAATCGTACATTGATCTTCCTTTGATCATTGTTTAAAAGTGCAGCTCTTAATTCAATTGGTTTGCTCATTTAGCATCAAAATTAGCTTAGATTTCTCTAGTTCTGTTCTGTACTTGAAGATTAAATGCAATTGAAGGTGTTTTGGGGTTTATTCGAGTTGTTCCTGAGTGTTTTGGACTGCTGAGAGTGTTCTGTAATTTCCTAGTTCAATTTCGAGTGAATTTGAGGTCAAACAAGCTTGTTTTGATCAATTTGTTGTTGTTGAATTTCTGAGTTCATTCCTGTGCTTTTGAGAAGTTGTTTTGATTCAAAATTTGCTCCTATTGTGGCTGGTTGTGGTCTGTTGAATTTGTCACCTGCTACTGCTGACTCCTCCTTTTGTCTATTTGACTCACTTCAGGTAAACATCTCCACATTCCTCGATGTAGCTGTTGAAACCAAATGAAATAGAGCAATTCTGCATTCTCTGCTTCCTGATGCATTCTCATTTGAATAATGTGTAAATAGTTAGATATATTAGGTTACTTGTGTATATAGTTTAGTGTTGGTTTGTAATGACGTGAATTTTGAACTATAGGACTGTTCTAATTGGACTGTATATCTATTAATTTTCGGATTGGTATTGTGAGTTGAATGCCTGATTCATCATCAGTAGTTATAAAACAGGTTTAAAAATGGCTTTGTGTTTCAGTATCTGCCTGCAGTAGTTCAGCTCTTCTAATCCCAAATAATTAGGCTATTTGTGAATTTAGGCAGTTAACCCGCTCGTGTCTGGGTTTACATGCATGATAGTTAAAGTTCAATCCATGCCCAGGTTTGGATATAGGTATAAAATCAGCATTGTGGCTTAAACTACTCAATAGTTTAATCGATAATCAGTTAATCCTTGGCTCTCAAAATAATCTCAACTGTTTTGTGAATTAAAAATGAAGTTTTATCGTTAGATTCTACTCGTCATCGGATTACTCGCTTTTAGCATTATAAGTGCTACATATGATAATTCTCCTGCTGATCTCATCTCTTTGTGTGAACGACTATAGAGATGGTACCCAAACCAGCATAAATATCAAAATTTCAATATTTGGTTAATAATCATGCTAGACAGTCATCTTGGGCCCCTGATCAATTCTCAAACCCCTAACATTAATCCATTGATTCAATCAGCTGATTATCTTTCCATATTACTGGACTATTTGTTGAGGCCCAAATGAAGACTGGAGGTTTAAATAATTACTGCAAATTGTAGGCCATAATTGATAAAGGAATAACACAAATCTGGGTCTTCGGGTTAGGTAGCGGGTATAAACTTAAAGGCTTGCCCTTTTGTTTGAACCCGGACTTGAACTTGAATCCCGAATTCTTTAATATTAAATAGCTACGACTTTTTCTTATATTATTAGAGACAAAAAAAAGTAGAAATCATAGTTACTTTAGGACTTGCCCTTTAAATAAAAATGACACGAGCCTCGCCGCACAAAACATATAAATTGCGGGGCCCTCATTAAATGTAATATAAAAATACTTAGAATTTGGGGCGTGCCGTTTAGCGAATTTCACGGCCCTCCAAATGTTTATAATATGTTAGTCACCTTAGGCGTGTTTTAATAATTTTACCTTCTTAAATACGGGTGTGCATTTCATGCGACCCAAATCCAAATCCCAAGACGTTGAATAAGAATGTGTCAAGGATTCGGGTGCATTTCATGTGACGTAATCCGAAAATACATTCTTAAACGATGTTCACTTTCTTAATAATTGACTAAAAGCGGTAAATAATTCTAAAATTGTACTATAGGTTTAACATGCATTAAAATCAGATTTTAGCCAAATATAGCAGTTGAGCGACCGTGCTAGAACCACGGAACGCCGGATTGCCTAACCCCTTCTCCAGGGTTAACAGAATTCCTTACTCAGATTTTAGGTTCGCGACTATTATATAGAGTCAAACCCTTTCCTTGATTCGGGATTCCAACCGGTGACTTGGGACACCATAAATCTCCCAAGTGGCGACTCTGAATCTCTTAACAAACGAATCCTGTTTCGATTATCTATTAATTGGAAAAACTCCTTTTATTATACCTTTCACGGGGTGTAGTAGCGAAAAAGGAGGTGTGACACTCTGGCGACTCTGCTGGGGATAAGAACCCAGAACTTCGGTTCAGGGTTTAAGAATTCGAGCTTAGAATAATTGTTATATTTGGCTTTATCTGATTTTCCTACATGTTTCCTGCTAAATGTGCTAAACGCTTTACCGTTTTGATATTATCTGAACTGTATATAAATTGTGCCGACACCCTTCTCTTCTCACCTCCGGGGATGTGCTTACTGGTTGAGACTCCCTATTCTGTTAGTGTCATACCCTGAAATAAGAAAGAGGCCGGACAAGTTACTAAGCCGGATGGCCTTTTGGTTCCCGGTACGTAGCCCCCTCCTCGACTCGAGTTGTCCGCTCGGGTACACAGTCTAGAACACATACACAGGTTTCGAACCTAGAATAACTTGACTTCATGCCGGATCCCTAGTAGGAACGCTTATTTGTATCACGTGCATATGACTTAGGGGACTCAACACAGGGGTTGGATCTGTCTAGGATAGGTAACCTAAAATGAAAAAACCATCATGATGCATCTTACGTGTTGCGTGTGCATTTATTTTTCTCGGACTCGCATGCTGACCGGCTTTGAATGTCTGGAAAAGTTGAAAAATAAAAGAGAAAAAGAGAAACTAGCATTGTAGAGAGTTAATTACCTATATTAGAAAAACCAATGTCTAAGTAGTGCCGAAACTCTATCGAATTTTTAGAAAAATAAAAGAGAAAAAAAGGAAAAGTAATTTTAATAGTTTGTTTGCCAATGAAAAGAGTTTTATGTTCAAATTAGTTTGTTTTATTTTCCAATGAAAAAGAAAATATAAAAAGAGTCATGTTTTCCGAAATAGTGTATTTGTCAAAAAGAGTCTTGTTTTCGAAAATAGTTAGTTTATTTTCCCGAACTACGCTGGTTTGATTCTCACCGGATGTGAGATACGTAGGCAACACGCATCGGGTCCAACTACCTCTTTTGAAAAAATAGCCAAAAATACCAAAACTTTAATTTTTATCCAATAAGTCGGATGATGTCATTCTAGTTTAAAAATAAGCCGAATGTCCCCAAAAGGTCACCGGAAGGCTGTTTTTGCAAGAACGGCCACCCTGAGTTGTTTTAAATGGTTTGCGGGCATAGCCTTCAAATCTCCCTTTCGGAAGTGCTGAAAAGGTCATATCTGCAAAACCGGCTGCTTGCTTTAAATTGTAAATCTGAACAAAATAGTGTCATTTTTTTAGGTCAATGTAAATGATTAAATCACCTTAATAAATGTGCAGGATGAGCAAGATTCAAAATGAACCTTTCTCAATCATGACTAAAATCCCTCTGGAGTTGCGTCTATGGTGGAACGATCTGAGTAAAGAAGGACAAGACAAAGTCAAAAAGTATTTGAAAGGGCTTATTGGTTTGTTAGAGGTTGTGCCTTAGGGAGACATCATCAGAGCATTGGTCACACGTTGGGACATGGCACATAACGTCTTCCATTTCTCGGACTTTGAACTCACCCCGACCTTGAAGGAGATAGCCAGGTACATTGGAAATGAAGAGGTGCCTTTAAGACACAAATACCTGGTTGCCCCAAGAACTGTAGTCGTACACAGATTCTTAGACTCGCTGAAGATAATCAGGACAGTCCATAATCCGGAGTTGGCAAAGGGTTTTTGTACTCCACACTTTTTATACAACAGATATGGCCACATAGGCGGACTCAATAATCCGGAAAGCAAGATATGTAGAAAAGGAAACCGGCAAAAATGGGAGGAACATGGACGTTTTGCTTTTATGGTGGTCTTTTTGGGGCTTTTGGTATTCCCAAGGAAGGATGGTAACATTGACATAAAAATCGCTGGGGTCGTCAGCACTTTAATGACTCAAGCCAAAAGCACTTTTGCGCCTATGATATTAGCCGAAATATTCCACGCCCTTATAGCCTGCAAAGTCGGAGGAGACTTCTTCAAGGGGTGCAATCTACTGTTGCAAATGTGGATGACCGAACACCTGTGCCATCGTCCTCAGTTCCTGAGTTATGGGTCTACAGAGAAAACCTGTATAGAGGAGTTTTATACGAGGATTAAGGGTGTCAATTTGCCTGAAGGATTCACGGGCTGGACAACATACTTTCGGTCCCTCACTGCTAGTCAAATATAGTAGACGTTTGGATGGTTGCCTGTTGATGAAATCATATATATGCCAGCACCAAGGCCGCATTTCCTCTTGATGGGTCTTAAGAGCATTCAGCCTTACACCCCATATCGGGTTTTAAGGCAGCTCGGGAGATGCCAAATAGTACCAAAAGACGGCGATCTTAGTCTCCAAGTGGTTGAGATTGGTCCTGATTGCCAGTTTCCTGAAGCAATGGTCCGCCAAGTCTGGAGTGAATTTCAATATTTAGCGGCAAATACATATGTCATGGATCGAGCTAAAGAAGAAATGTCACCTGAGTATCACGCCTGGTATAGAAGGGAAGTTGCATTCGGAAGGCCGGCCAAAAGGCCTCTCCTCCAGGAGTTTGCCGAATCATCGCAAGAACAGTGGGCTTGGTTAGCTAAAGAAAATGAATACAGGACCAAAATAGGAGAATTGGAAAAAGCGGGTCCAAGACCTTCAGTTTGAAAACAGCGTGCAAACCGCCGTCGACGAGGGTGAAAAGAAGCAGTTGGCCAAAGAGAATGAAGCCTTACGATCCTAAATCCAAAAGATGAAGGTAGCGGCTGGAAGTCCTGCCAGGAGTGCCAAAGATGCAAAGCTTATAGAAAATCTAAGGCAAAAAGTGAACGATTACAGTTTCGACCTCAACAAAGCATAAAAGGAATTAGCCGGGGTTCGAAAACAATTGGATAAAAATGCGGAAGAACGAGCCCGCATGGTCAAACAGCCGAGAGAAGAATACGATAATGAGGTCACAGGATTAAAGAAAAGGGTCATTGCCGCAAAAAACAAAATAATCAAATAGGCAAAAGAATTCAAGGTTGAAAGAGAGCACTGCTACACAACATTGGCACAATTAGAAATGGACCTGCACCAACTCCAGGAACAAAACCAGGTAGCTAAGCAGACTTTGGAGGCCAGGGCCCAACAGATAGGGCGGTTGCTTTAGGAAAAGGGCATAATCAGAGAGAGAATCCTAACTATTGCTCACTACATTATCAGGAAATGCCAAATGTGCGAGAACATGACTCAGACTACCTTCTTTGCCTCGGTGATGATATTTGTGAAACAAATAATGAGTGACCTGGACAGACTTCAAGGAGAACTTGCATATAGGCCCGCGACGAGATCGAACGGTGTCCCGCGGGCACCAGGAGCTTTAATGTATTCATGATTGTCATTTGAGTCTGTACTTCCTTTTACTAAAGTCTGTCAGTTGTCCGAGTCTGTACTTTCTTTTTGGGTTAGTCTGTATTTTCATTCTGAGATAAGATAATTGATGGTGGAGTTTGTAGTTGTTCTTGTCATTTAGAGTCTGTTATTTGTCTTAATGCGTTGGTTTTGAGTCTTTGTAATCGAAATATTTGCTATCAGTAAAGTTGAAAATTCCAAAACATTTTGCTTCTATTTTTCATTTATGTGCAAGAACTACGCTCGGTCTGATTCATGCGGGGTCATGATACGTAGGCAATCTACATAGGATTCGACCATAACCAAAAGAAAAAGAGAGGAAAGAAAAGAGAAGAAAAATAACAAAAAGGCAAAAAGAAAAGAAAAGAGCGGAAAAACAAGAAAGAGAGAGAGAATAAGAACAAGAGAAGACAAAGGCAGGAGTGACATAAAAGAAGAAGAAAAAGAAAAAAAACAAAAAGAGAAAATAGAAGAGAAAGTTTGCAATTGGAAATAAGGAAAAGGTCGGGATGACTCATGCGACCGATCAAGAGCATAATAGGAACTGTTAACTACTTAGGTGCATTCACTCCCTAAATGTGCGGGTACTAATATGTTAAATGCCCTAACACTAACTTGGTGGTTTCATTTTGTCATGGCATTCCAGAAAAGCGGTTGGTTTGTAGTTTTAAAGTGGTAATTCTTCTTTGCAACACAAGGACAAAAGGCAATGGCGAACGACAATAGAACTGAGTTGGTTGATACCGGTGCCCGACATTAGTTGGTTGAACGGGATAATGAGTTGGGTGAAGAGGTGCGGATGTTAAGACAACACGTGGCAGACATGTATCAAGCCTGGATAACTGGGAAGGCACCACCCCCACCGCCACCGATTTTTCTAGACGTTGCCCTTACCTAAGCTCCAAACACAATGCCAAATGATCCTCCATATTCTCCAGATACACCCGCTTATCACAATTTTCCCAACTACCCTAGTAGCTCCATCTCTCATCTCCCAGTCACCTCTCCCCAACATATCCCTCCTGTTATATCCAATACTCCCAACAATGAATACCCACTCAGAGCTCGTAATGCCCAATATCACCCCTCAAAAAGCTACCGGGATGAGCTTTATGCTAGAAATTAAAAGGTTACAGGAAGAGAAAGGCGAGATGGGGTACCCAGGAAGTTGAAAAGCACAGAACAATCCTTAAAGGAAAGGCAAAGAGTGGGAGGCCAAGGTAGCGTGACTTGTAAAGAACTGATTGTGTCCCGTGACATCCGCCCGCCCGCAAGATTCAAAGTACCAAAATTTAACTTGTATGATGGGCGTGGAGATCCGATAGCCCAACTGAGAGTCTATTGCAACGAGATGAGGATTGTTAAAGAGAAAGATGACATGATGATGGCATATTTCGTTGAAATCCTAACTGGCGTAGCTTTGGACTGGCATACCCGTCAAGATTTTGATAAGTGGCTTACATTGGGTGACATGGCTCAAGACTTTGTCCGATACTTTCAATGCAAATTGAGTGTTATCCCAGATCGCTCCTCGCTATCTAAGATAGAAAAGAGGCTGGAGGAAAGCTTTAATGAGTTTGGGCTCAGATGGAGGGAGCAAGCTGCTCGAGTCAGTCCCCCGATTAATGAAGAAGAAATGGTTAAGCTTTTTCTACAGGCCCAGGGACCCACCTACTTCAGCCATTTGATCCCGGCCTTGGGAAAGCCTTTCAATAATGTGTCAAAATGGGGAGCTAGTAGAAGAAGGGACCAAGTCAGGCAAAATCGTGAGTTGTTCGGAAGCCATTCAGAACGTCCCAGTAAGCTTGGTAGGAAGAAAAAGGAACAGAAAAGATGATCCGATAGGTTTTCCTGATCGACACTTCCAGCCTCGACATCATCCTCATACACTACAGGACCCACCCCGATGCTACTTCTCTCCACAGAAATCCCAAAGTCGTTACATCACATTCTCGGTACCCATCTCAAAATAACGTCCATCTACCCCCGCGAGTTTACCAAAAATACCCCGGATCAGGTTTTTGGCCCAATCCAGCATTTAAGAATGAGAGGTTACAGAAAAAGAAAACCTTCACTCCGTTGGGAAAATCATATGCCAGTCTGTTCCAGAGGTTAAGGACATTGGACATGTTGAAGCCGATTCAGATAAAAATGCCTAACCCTCTTCCAAAGAAGTTTGATCCTTCTCAAAGGTGCGCATATTGCTCAGGTGCCCTGGGGCGCGACATAGAGAAGTGTTGGAATCTGAAGAATGCGATTCAGAAGCTTATTGATGCAGGCGACATTGTCGTGCAAAGTCCAGATGCAGCAAACCCTAGACAAAATCCATCTCCTGTGCATAATGAGACACATATGGTAGGTATGATATATTTTGAAAAGGAATATGAGAATTCTTCTGAGATCCTTGGAGGTTCGCATGCTACTAAGGTTCCAGCGTTATCAAAGGTTAATCGTGAGAATGGGCCGGCAAAAGAAACCCAAAAGTAGTTTGCTAAGAACAACGTGATGAGAACTTGCGAAAATTCCAGCAATCTTGGTATGAAACCCAGTGGCTAGGATGTCGTGCTTGGTAATTGGGAAGACGCTCCACCTCTTGGAGTTTTGGTGGTTTACTTTGTTGTCATTTCTGTTGTCCGGGTTATTTTAGGGTTGTAATGCGGATATTGTCTTGTGAAATAAACCCTTCTATCCTTTCACTTTGCCTTGTTTGTCTAGTCTTAATAGTTTGTTTAGTGTTGTCTAGATTAGTTCAAGGGTGGTAACCCTAGTCTAGTTTGCTTGTTTTGTAGTTTAAACCCTTTCACCGTCTGTCTAATGCAATTCTCTATTTCCCGCCATTTCTAGTCATTTTATTTAGTTCCCTTCTCCTTTTACAATTCTTTTCATGTTGGTACTAGTGACATGACATGCACGCATAATTCTCAGCCTGGTTTTAAAAGACATTTTAGTAATTAAGCGAGGAAACAATGTTCAAGGTGTAAGGACATTCGAAGGAAATGAGTAAGGGCATTCTGAGATCACTTCGAGCCCAAATTGTGTGAAACTGAGGGCAGATGGTACATAAAGAAATGCTGTCAAAATGCATCATCAGTTTGAAGCCAAAAGCAAGTTTGACCCAAGTCTACAGGGGCCGTTCGCCGTATCATGTTTGTTGCCTAATGGTGTTGGGTAATTGACAAATATAGGAGGCAAATTTGTGAATATGGTTATTAATTCTAGTGCACTCAAAGGATGTTACGTATGTTTTCCTCAGCTTGTTTAATTGCATAGGTTGTACTTGGCATATTTTGGAGATTGGAATGACAAAGGCATTTTGTTCTGCTATCCAAACACTTTATCCTTCTTTACCCCTTTGAGCCTCGGTTATTTTCTTGCATACCCCTCTTTCGGAATCAATAATAAAACGCGTAAGTCCGAGCAGGGAAAGTAAGTGAAGAAACAAGAGAAAAACAGTGAAATAAAAAAGAAGAAAAAGAGGAATGAGAAGACAAGAAGAAAAAGGGAAAAGAAAAAAAAAAGAGAAAGGAGAGAAAAGAAAAGAGAAAAGAAAAAAGAGAAGGAAAAGAAAAGAAATGAAAAGAAAGAAAAGAAAAGTGGAAGAAAGGAAAGATCGCAACAACGAAGTAATTTTATGAACTGAACTATGTTTGAATTGATACCGAAAGGGTACGTAGGCAGATTCTCTCTGAGGTTCAGTCATACCAAAATAAAAATCCAAAGTCCCCAAGAAGGAAACTGGGGCAGAAGTTGTGGTTGTTGGGAGAAATTTGATTCCGAAAGTTGTAATTTTGAACCCATGTTGAATTGATTTGAGCCTTTGATACCCTTTCTTTCTAACCCTGTCCAAAATCCCACATTACGGTCCAAAGAAAGACCTTCCGATCAGTCTTCAAGAAATGCCGAGTCAAGCAAGAAGAAGTGATCCATGACAAGGGCAACACTCCGGTACAAGAAGAAAATACTCCGGTGCAAGAAGAAAAATGATGAAAATGAGAGAGTCTTATTGGTGAAAACCCTCACGGGCACCGTAAGGTGAAGTGAGTTGAGAGAAAACCAAAATGAGAGAGGCTTGATGGTGAAAACCCTACGGGCACCACAAGTCGAATAAGGACTGTGAATCAGATCGGGCAAGCGGAGCATTGAAGCCCAGTTTCACGGCGGAAAGGTACAACAAGAGCCGAACATCAGATTTGCTAAACAGAATATGCTGCAGGTGCATGTCAAGGTCATCAGAATCGGTATCCATATCCACAGGGTTTCTACTTTGTAGTTTTCTTGTTAGGAATCATCCCTTTCATTGTCCTCCTACTATGTTCCTTTTGTCACGTTTACTTTCTCTTCCAGAGTCTGTTTGGTCATAACAAGTGAGAAATGACTTCAAAATCTGCCACCAAGCTTTCCAAGTAAACAAAATGGGATCTGGTGAACACATCAAGGCGTCAAGTCAGGAGAAAACAGCAGGCACAATGAGTTGGCCACAATCAACATGCTTTGGGATTCGTGTGAAGTACAAGGGTTGGGTACGCCTCAATTCAAGAACTATGCAACGGATGAAGGGTGTTTGGTGAACGGATCAGATATATTCTCCGTGTTAAGGGTAATAAAGAAAGTGGTTAGTCAATAAACAAGCAAGATCTTCGAGTGGGAATCAGTTATCATGACAAGTGAAGGAGCAACAGACCTCAAGGCCGAGGTCAGTGGTTAAGTCGAGAAAGAACAAATGCACGGAGTGTTGGCAATGAGCGTGCTTTGGGATCCATGTGAGACACAAAGGTTGGGGAGGTGCCAGTTCATGCAACGCAAATAGAGGATATTGGGTCTGAACGGAGAAAAGGTATTTTATGTGATGAGGATGACAGAGAAAGGGGTCTAGTCCGGAAACAAGCCAGGTCTTCAATTGGAAATCAATCTTCTTGGGAAGCGAAGAGGCAGCCGCCCTCAAAATTTAAGGCCACAAATCAACCACCACATTTTACACTCACAAGTTTTTTTTGTCTGAAATAGGAACAAATCAGTGCAAGAAAGTCGGTTCAACAATAGGAAGGAAATGAAAGGAAGAAAAGGAAGAAGAGGAAAGAAGACAAAAGGGAAGTTGCTCAAATCTTTGCCTTTGCTTGTCTTGCTAGTGTGCATAAAATGCTGCCATTGCTTTTCACATTTCTCCTCCTAGGATAAAAGTCCTAGTCTGATGGATTTTCCTCCATTTGGAGAATCTTAGTCTGATGAATTTTTCTCCTAAGATAGAAACCCTAGTCTGATGAACTTTCTCTTAGGATCAATATCTTAGTCTGATGAAACTTTCTCCTAAGATAACAAGATAACAAAAATCTAGTCTGATAAACTTTCTCCTAGGATAAAAATCTTAGTCAAATAGCTTTACTCACAGGAGACGTACATGCTAATCAAGTCTTTAGTTTTGCTCTTACCATCGTATCAATAGCTTAGGTAAGAACTCACACGCCTGCCCAGCCACCAAACTGGGGCAGAAAATTTTCTTTGTTTGTTTATTTTGTTGCAGTCAGGAGCCTACCTGGAGAACAAGGGAATACTTTTCAAGTTTCAGCAATCAGGAGCCCACCTGGAGAACAAGGGAATACTTTTCAAGCTTCAGCAATCAGGCGCCCACCTGGAGAACAAGGGAAGTGCAATTCAAATTTTAGCTTTTAATTTTTAATATTTGATAACATGCTATTCCCAGTCACCAAACTGGGGCAGAAAATTTTCATTATTTGTTTATTTTGTTGCAGTCAGGAGCCCACCTGGAGAACAAGGGAATACTTTTCAAGTTTCAGCAATTAGGAGCCCACCTGGAGAACAAGGGAATACTTTTCAAGTTTCAGCAATCAGGAGCCCACCTGTAGAACAAGGGAATACATTTCAAGTTTCAGCAGTCACGCGCCCACCTGGAGAACAAGGGAAGTACAATTCAGATTTTAGCTTTTAATTTTTAAATATTTGATAACATATTGTACCCAGTTACCAAACTGGGGCAGAAAATTTTCTTTGTTTGTTTATTTTGTTGCAGTCAGGAGCCCACCTGGAGAACAAGGGAATACTTTTCAAGTTTCAGCAGTCAGGCGACCACCTGGAGAACAAGGGAAGTACAATTCAGATTTTAGCTTTTAATTTTTAAATATTTGATAACATGCTGCACCCTGTTACCAAACTGGGGTAGAAAATTTTCTTTGTTTGTTTATTTTGTTGCAGTCAGGAGCCCACCTGGAGAACAAGGGAAGTACAATTCAGATTTTAGCTTTTAATTTTTAAATATTTGATAACATGTTGTACCCTGTTACCAAATTGGGACAACAAATTTTCTTTGTTTGTTTATTTTGTTGCAGTCAGGAGTCCACCTGGAGAACAAGGGAATACTTTTCAAGTTTCAGCAATCAGGAGCCCACCTAGAGAACAAGGGAATACTTTTCAAGTTTCAGCAGTCAGGCGCCCACCTGGAGAACAAGGGAAGTACAATTTAGATTTTAGCTTTCAATTTTTAATATTTTGTATTAGTAAAAAATACAAAAATATTTGGCATTTGCATTTTAGGGTTTAATTTCACATTTTTTGGATTGATTAGTAATTAAAGGTACTTTACAAAGAAGAAAATGACAAAAATAGTTCATTTTGTATTTTTAACTATTAATTGTTGAATTTGTCATGAGTCTAATTTTAGATTAGGACTTAATCAATTTTTAGGAATTAATTAGTTTAGGTTTGGGAATTAAATATTCTTAAAAGAAAAAAGAGGGATTTAATTTGCTTTGTTTGAAAAAGAAAAGAAAGAAAAATAAATGAAAAGGAAAATAAATAGTTCGGTTCACGTTTTGGGCCAAATTTGCTCAGCCCAAAAGAATCCCATCCAAAACAGCCCAACCCACATCCCTTACCCGGTCCGTCGCCTCTATTTTAACCAAACGACACCGTTTCTTCAACAATCAATCCCAGCCCTTGATTTCGCCTCATCCAACGGATGAGAACTAACGAGGTTTTTTAATATATAAATGTCGGAATTCAACCCCCTACCCCTCATTCCTCATCACAGACCATCCCTAATATCGCCGGCGTAACGCCACCGTCCGCCGCCTTGGCCCGCCGCCGGAAATTGCCTCACGACGGCGGCCGGCCACCAAACGCCTCCAAAATCACACCACAGACGCTCCCCCGCCTCCCCTTTCCATATCTACCATCAAATTCGTTCAAATATCACCCAAACTGTTTAAATCTTAGAAACCCTAACTACCCTCTCCGCCTCTGGTGGCGGCACTACCCCAAATGGTCCCAAATTCACACCCTAAGGTCTCCTTCTCTCCCTCTTCCCACCCCCATCACCAACTCCATCAAAGATGTCCTCAAGCAATTTAAATTTGGGATCCAGAACATTGAGCCCTAGCCTCCGCTTTCCCCGTGCATGCTGAGATTGTATGATGTTTGAGTGAGTTTAAACACCCGTTGATCGACTGTTCTTGTTAAAGAACAAGCGATTAATGGGGGTTCGAGTCCACTCCTGGGCTAGGCAGCCTAAATGGGCGATGTCAGTATTAAAAAAGGGTCATTCCGGGTATTAATCTTTTCTCTTTCTTTGACTATTTTGGGTTATATTCTTTGTTTTCTTTTAAATCTTAGTTTCAGTTTTGATAGGGTTTTAGTTCAGTCTTGTTAATTGATTGGAAAATTGAAATGTTGGCATATTAGTACTTAGAACAATTATCTAGTTGGGGCCAGTTAATTCAATCCATGTTGTTAATCTTCATTATTCCATCAGGTATGAATTTTGTTATTTGCCTTAGATATTAATTATTGGGAATATTTGGGGTCTCAAGTGCATAAAAGAAACTTTAGGGGTCTTAAAGGTCAGTTATCAGTGTAATAACTGATGGGGATAAGGGCAATTCAGGGATTCTGAACATTGGGGGAATCTTTTCTGTTAGAGGAGAATACTCTAGAATGGGGGAAACAAAACGTGAACCAGTTCTCAGACTCTTTTTGGGGTTAGAAGGGTAAAAACAAAAGGGTCTGAGGGGGTAAAAGAGGAAATAGTTAGCTAGGATAAGGGTGCCCTAGATATGCCTATTTAAGGACCCCTTCTCCTCAAGTTTTGGAAGCTCGAAAAATTCCCCCTACTTTCCACCAGTTTTTTAGCTAAAATTTGAATTTCAAAGTCTCTCCTAGATTTAAAAATCCAAAAACAACAGAAAATCTCCAAAAAAAAAATCGTACATTGATCTTCCTTTGATCACTGTTTAAAAGTGGAGATCTTAATTCAATTGGTTTGCTCATTTGGCAGCAAAATTAGCTTAGATTTCTCTAGTTATGTTCTGTACTTGAAGATTTAATGAAATTGAAGGTGTTTTGGGGTTCATTCGAGTTGTTCCTGAGTGTTTTGGACTGCTGAGAGTGTTCTGTAATTTCCTAGTTCAATTTCGAGTGAATTTGAGGTCAAACAAGCTTGTTTTAATCAATTTGTTGTTGTTGAATTTCTGAGTTCATTCCTGGGCTTTTGAGAAGTTGTTTTGATTCAAAATTTGCTCCTATTGTGGCTGGTTGTGGTCTGTTGAATTTGTCACTTGCTACTGCTGACTCCTCCTTTTGTCTATTTGACTCACTTCAGGTACACATCTCCACATTCCTCGTTGTGGCTGTTGAAACCAAATGAAATAGAGCAATTTTGCATTCTCTGCTTCCTGATGCGTTCTCATTTGAATAATGTGTAAATAGTTAGATATATTAGCTTACTTGTGTATATAGTTTAGTGTTGGTTTATAATGAAGTGAATTTTGAACTATAGGATTGTTCTAATTGGACCGTATATCTATTAATTTTCGGACTGGTATCGTGAGTTGAATTCATGATTCATCATCATTAGTTATAAAAACAGGTTTAAAATGATTTTGTGTTTCAGTAGCTGCCTGCAGTAGTTCAGCTCTTCTAATCCCAAATAATTGGGTTGTTTGTGAATTTAGGCAGTTAACCCGCTCGTGTCTGGGTTTACATGCATGACAGTTAAAGTTCAATCTATGTCCAGGTTTGGAAATAGGTATAAAATCAGCATTGTGGCTTAAACTACTCAATAGTTTAATCGATAATCAGTTAATCCTTGGCTCTCAAAATAATCTCAACAATTTTGTGAATTAAAAATGAAGTTTTATCGTTGGATTCTACTCGTCATCGGATTACTCGCTTTTAGCATTATAAGTGCTACATATGATAATTCCCCTGCTGATCTCATCTCTTTGTGTGAACGACTGTAGAGATGGTACCCAAACCAGCATAAATATCGAAATTTCAATATTTGGTTAATAATCATGCTAGACAAACATCTTGGGCCCCTGATCAATTCTCAAACCCCTAACATTAATCCATTGACTCAATCAGCTGATTATCTTTCCATATTACTGGACTATTTGTTGAGGCCCAAATAAAGACTGGAGGTTTAAATAATTACTGCAAATTGTAGGCCGTAATTGATAAAGGAATAACACAAATCTGGGCCTTCGGGTTAGGTAGCGGGTCCAAACTAAAAGACTTGCCCTTTTGTTTGAACCCGGACTTGAACTTGAAGCCCGAATTTTTTAATATTAATTAGCTAAGATTTTTTCTTTTATTATTAGAGACAAAAAAAATAGAAATCATAGTTACTTTAGAACTTTCCCTTTAAATAAAAAATGAGACGAGCCTCGACGCACAAAACATATAAATTGCGGGGCCCTCGTTAAATGTCATATAAAAATACTTAGAATTTGGGGCGTGCCGTTTAGCAAATTTCACGGCCCTCCACAAAGTTAATAATACGTTAGTCACCTTAGGCGTGTTTTAATAATTTTACCTTCTTAAATACGGGTGTGCATTTCATGCGACCCAAATCCAAATCCCAAAACGTTGAATAAGAATGTGTCGAGGATTCGGGTGCATTTCATGTGATGTAATCCGAAAATAAGTTCTTAAACGACGTTCACTTTCTTAATAATTGACTAAAAGCGGTAAATAATTCTAAAATTGCACTATAGGTTTAACATGTATTAAAATTAGATTTTAGCCAAGTATAGCAGTTGAGCGACCATGCTAGAACCACGGAACGCGGGAGTGCCTAACCCCTTCTCTCGGGTTTACAGAATTTCTTACTCGGATTTCTGGTTCGCGACTGTAATACAGAGTCAAACCCTTTCCTAGATTCGAGATTCCAACCGGTGACTTGGGACACCATAAATCTCCTAAGTGGCGACTCTGAATCTCTTAACAAACGAATCCCGTTTCGATTGTCCTTTAATTGGAAAAACTCCTTTTATTATACCTTTCACAGGGTATAGTAGCGAAAAAGGAGGTGTGACACATACATCTTTTCCAGAACAGACATCACACCTCTTCCAATAATTGCCTATAAATTTAGAGTCACGGCTTTGTGTTAACATACCAAAAACATTACAGAACTTCCTTATTTTTAAAAATACTGCATTCTAATTCGCAGTCTCTCTTTCGAATTCGTAAGTGTGATTTTACTTCGTTCTTTAAGTTTGTTGGTATCCTGCAGTTTGTATTGCCACTGTTGCAGGAAGGTTTATTCCGTTTTATCCTAGGAGGATTTAATCCATTACCTTGGCAACGTGTGAGGAGGTTAAAATTCCTTAAGGACGCACAAGCAAATTATGGACTCGGAATATCTTTTAATCTCTACTATTTTTCTAGTTTCTTTTATTCTTTTAATAGTTTTCTGATTTTGTGTTTTAACTCAGTAGCGTTCACATTTAGAACCTTAACCTCAAGGAGGGAGATGCTGAAAGCATGGCTAGTAACTGGAGTAAAGTCGTAACAAGGTAGCTTTACTAGAAGATGCCGCCGGATCACCTCCTTTTCAGAGAGAGCTAATGCTTGTTGGATATTTTGGTTTGACAATGCCTCACACCCCCAAAAAAAAAAGAAGGGAGCTGCACCTGCATTAAACTTAGAGATGAAAGTATTCTTTCCTTTCTCGACGGTAAAGTAAGACCAAGCTCATTATCACAAGACAAATTCACTTAATTGAGTTCATATTTATCCAAAAGCTGATCCTAAGAAGATTTAAAGATGGGGAGTAGATATAATAGCAAAACGTTTTATTTCTTTAATGGCAAAATACATAAGTTAGCCCTCGAATTATGACCCAAATTCCTGTTACACACTTTCTAGGAACAAATATTATTTTACACACCCATCCTTTCCAAAGTGTATCTAATACACACTATTTTTCCTACGTTGATAGTGCGTGTTTTTCCCAACGAATGAGTCACACGTGAACAGAAGAATTTTGTATCAGATGTCAATTTTTTTTAGCTTTTTAAAATTTTAAATTGAGTCATCTTCTTCCTTTTTTAAAATTCTGCCATAACTACTCCTTGAGCTCCACCACCCAATCTCCTTCTTCTCAAATAGACATACCACGATTTCTCATATCTCTTCTCATTGCAAAGAATCTTAACTTGAGCTTTATCCATGGAGAAGTCGAATTTTTAGGAAGCGAGAATTTTTCAAAATTTTTTCCAACCATTAAAGCTTAGCTCAAGCTTTTGCACATTCTTTAATTTTATAATGGATGATTTTGTAAATAGCTGACTTGTGGCGATAACAATTAATGGCGGTCGAACTTTTATAGAAGTGAAATGGAATATGAGTTGGATTTGGGCTAAAAAAATTTGATTCAATTTCAGCATAAAAGATGGAGTTTTGGGTGTGTTTTCGAGTGATTTTGTTAGTTAATGGTGGCATTATTATTAAGTAAAAAATGGAGGAAGAGCCTATGGTATTTGATGGTGACAGAGAAGGAAGATGACCATGGTAGTTTAGATGAGGAAGATGAGGGGTATAATTGTAATTTTAATTATTTTATTTTTTAAATGACACGTGTCACTGTTTGATTGATGCGTGATATTAAACATATTCTGAATAACTAGTTAAGAAAAAAGTGGTGTGCCTTAGATACACTTTGGAAAGGTTGGGTGTGTAAGGTAATATTCGTTCCCAAAAAGTGTGTAACAGGGATTTGGATCATAGTTCGGATGGCAACTTATGTATTTTGGCTTCTTTAATTGTTTGGGTTTGCTTTCTTTCTAATAATACTTTTGATCTTGATTTTTGTAGCCCTAAAATAAAGAAAATTGTATGGGATAAAATTACCATAATTGTATGTGGACCTAGTCGGCATTAAGAAAGCCTTTGAAGACTGCCACATGTTGACAACAGGATGTAATGATTTGGTTTCAAAGGGTCGTCGTCATGAGAAAACAACACGTCGTTGACGAGGTTGAGGCGGCTCAAACATAGGACGAAGACGAGGACGAGCACTCACTTGATTGAGATAGTAACGACTAATTTTAGGAGTATGATCCCCAAAGAATATTCTAGTGAATATTCTTTTCAACTGTACTATTCAGAATTTTATGGCGCATGTACCCATAAAAATATAAAGATATGTAGTTATAGAGAGGATTGGACATTTATTGTAAAGAACAACACGTTGAAATTCTCTGAAGGTTCTTCCTTTATCTTATACATGTGAATATTCAAGGGCTTATCATTATCTCCTTGTCAGAAGAACTTTTAGGGAATCTCACCCTTTTCGGGTGACCTGCATTCATCTATTTACTTAAATGTCATCTGTTGTTATTTATTGCTATCTTCCATATTTTTCAATCATTTGTCATATCATCATTGTTGTCATTTACTGCTACTCGATAGCATACATGGAATCCTACTACAAAAATATTTAGTCTATTTTTCGGATATTAATATTAGCTAAGATCAATCCTACTTTATTATAAAATTTGATTGTATAAATCTAGATCTAAATTTTGGGTCATACAAAAACAACCAGCTCTGTTAATACAGGTTAGCAGAAAAAAATGTTAGGAAAAAACACTCATTAAAATTGAAAAAAGAAAATATTTTATTATGCTATGCGAGGCAGTTAAAGGCGGGTTAAAAACATAATGCGGAACAAGGTGGTGCGGATTGAAGTGTTTGTGGGTTAAGGCAATCCCGCAACGCAGATGCCCGCCCCACTGCCATCTCTATTTTTATTCATAGACTATTTAAAAGTTGAAAACAGTATTTAAAATGCTGAAGGAAAGATCTAGAATGAGAATCTAAAATAAGTCAGTTGCGGCAATCTGGTTTATATTTGTAAAATTAACAAGACAAGTAGGAGCTAAACTATCAATTTTCAGATTGTGGATCCATGTGAATTTCCGTAATCATGTAACATCATCTTCTAAATCCCTAAATCGTCACAATCATTTAAATGACTTCCAAACAGCCATTGGCATTATTTTATTTTTTTTTGTTCGTAACACTTTTAACTCCAGGAGTTGAGTCTTGAGCCAAAAAAATAAAGTAAAAAATAAAGAAGGTGTACCCCATATCAATGATATATATTTTTATTTTAAAATCACATAAATTATAGAGTATTTAAATTATATCTATTCATGAAAAGAATGAATATTGATCCCATTTAGCTAACTCAATACAGGAAAAAATCCATCTATATAAAAATCCTTAAATTAAATGCTTTCTTATTTCTTAAGATTTATATGGGAATATCTTATGAAATTTTTTGTTATTTCTGTGACCTAATACTAAAAACAAGCAAGTAATGTATAAATATTATTACCAAGATTATTTAAAGAATTGTCAAATAAAATCTATTTAAAAATTAATTTTTTAATTCTTTAGAGATTTTGCAATAAAGAGGTTGTCCTTATATCTGAAGAAAAATTAATAACTATAAGTGTACAATCTAAAAACAACCAATAATGAGTTAATATTTTATAATAAATAACTTAGAAATGTTTTTAAAAAATATCGAGAGTTGTCATTTATTGGAATAAATGAAAAAAAAATTATTATTAAATTCTTTTGAAATTTATCTTCTACTATTTTATCCTTATTGTTTCAAGTTTGTATTTTTATCAGTTTAACTCTAATTTTTCTCTATTGTCTAGTTGTTTTGAGCGCCAATCCTCTTCTTTATAAGAATAAATTTATACAATCCTAAGGGGTCTTTTGGTTCGCAAAAAGTTATAATGGGATTATAATGCAAAAATTGTAATAAGGAGATTAAATAATAACAAAAATATTTATTAGACATACTTTCAATTGATAAATATTTGGTTCATTGAATTAAAAATAAAATATATGGTGTTTAATATACACAATGTGTTTGATTTTTCATATATAAACTTGGATAAAATTTTATTTTCAACTTTAACGTTAGTCTTTTTAAAGGATTTTAGAATAAGCGCTTTGGAGAAGGATGTTTTGGTCATTTAATTATTTTATCCTAGGATAGCTAATTGTTAATTCCTATCCCACATTGAATGTAGAATAAAAATAATAGCTAATGAAGATTGTGGTACATAGTCACACTTTTTGTCGAGTTTAAATATTTTCTTAGTTATTTTTTCTAATTATTGAGTGTAATTTTTAAAATATTATCCATAAAATCAATGAAGAAAATACTTAATTATTTATTATAATAATGAGTGTAATTTTTAAATATTATACCAAATATAATGAAGAAAAATTATTATTTGAATATGAGGGAAATTCAAATATTATATGAAAGTGTATTATCAGTTATTAGTATATAGTACTAAATGCTAGGAAAAAAACTATAAAATCATAATATGCGTGCTTCACTTCAAAGTTACACCATTATCGCCGGGAACAAAAAATTTCATCATCCAAGACAAATTTAGTATGTAGTCGGATTGTTTTACTTTATTAGAGAATCTTGAACATGTTTTCCTTTTCCTACAGTATTCTTACTAAATCCTAAACGTTAGGACTTGATACACACTTCAAATAAAGAATAACTTAATAAATAAAATTTTAATAATTGTTAAAGTCCTAAATATTAGGAAAGTAATTTAAATTACTATTCTATCTAATGTATAATCTATTTTTAATTTTTAAAGGGTAATGATGATAGGCTATAATTGCATATTTTAGTCTCTTATTACACTCTAATTTACTGCACTTTAGTTGAGTTTGCGCTTTAATCGCTGGTGTTTTGCTCTAACGGTGTGTTTTATGCCTTGTAGGTGTGATTCCGAGCTATATAGATGTTATGGAATGCATTTAAGTGATTTGGAGCTTTAAAGTTTGAGTAAAAGTTCAAGGAATTAAGTCGTGATCATGTTTGGGGGTCAAATTTGATAATTAAGTACGAACGAAGACTCGAGGAGGCATATTGCGCACTGTCTAGTAAAATAGACATAACTTTTTGCTCAGAACTTCATTTGAGCTCCCCAATATATGGTTGGAAACTCAAAGGGCTACAACTTTCATGTTTTACGTTTTTCCAAATTCCAAACGGGAGAGGGTGAAATACCGTAATTACGGTGGGACCGTGGCAGAACCGCGGCAGAGTGTACTCGCGGACAACTGAAGAATCAGAGAGCATGTTTGGCCGCGGTTTGACCATGACCGCGGCAGAACCGCGGCAGAAAGCGAAAATTTCAGGGACCAAAGTACAAAACATGGGATTTTAAGCTCTAAACCCTATATTAAACAAAGAAGGCAGGCCAAGAACAAGGAGGGGACATATTTTGGACAAAAATTAGACCTAAGGAGGCAAGAGACACTACTTTAGGGTTAGACAACACCCTTGGAGNCGAGTCATAGCTTTTCTCTATTTGTTCAACTACGTTTATATTCTGGTTGATTGAAGAGCTCTCAATTAGCTGTGCCTATTTAGTATGCATAACTCGGGAGAGAGTGCATATTTAGGTAATTGTTGAATAACACCATTCCCAGAGTATGTGAGGGATCAATAACCGAGGGTTTAAAGGTGGGATTAGGGATAACGAAGTCTTGGGTGCGATCTAAAGTGAGTTGTATTAAAAGCCAGCTAGCGTAGCTCGGGAGACTGTGTCTAGTAAATTGTCGTAATTACTCGGGAGAGATTTATGGTAATAAGAGTGTTCATGATTGGTAGAGAATACTTAGGCGAAATTATAGAAGACATAGCGGGAAGGATTCCGACAATTGGGAAAATCATAACTCTAGACCTCCTTAATTTTTTCCTAACCCTCAGTATCGTTAGTTGTTAATTTACTATTTTAATTTGTTAGTTAATTAGTTAAACACAAGAATCTTAATATCTATAAGTTAGGAATTGTTCAAGCTTGTCTTCTTGGTGATAGTGAATAGTTATAGCTAAACCTTAGTTCTCTGTGGGATTCGACTCCGGACTTGTAAACCGGATTATATTTGTAGCGACCGCTTAGTCCTTTTTATAAGGCATAGTTGGGCGTGATGAAATTTTGGCGCCATTGCCGGGGAACTAACGGTGTAGTTATAGGTGCACATATTGCTAGGTTTCAAGTTTGAAATTTTATTTTATTATTTGATTTTTTTTTTAGTTTTATTTGTTTATTTGAGAAACATGATATCATGAAATTATAAGAATTTTGTTATTGGTAATTTTTCTTTTGATCCTCCTTATGCATATTGTGAAGGAAACCACCCAGGGAAAATTTATCAAAATATTCCTGAGAGCGAGTTTTATGCACCAACTCAATCTTATGTGTGGAATGTGTGTGATATGTATAGTGGTCAAGATGGTCACTTTCACGGTTGTGCTTATATTTATTATCTTCCCCCAACCCCTTACTTTGATGGTTCTTCTTTTTCTGGTGAAGTTAATATGAACAAAGAACCTAGGGAAGCTGACCTAAAGAAGCTCGAAGATATGTTAAAGTGTATTTTAGAACAACAGAGTAATTACTACTGCGGATAGAAAGGCAGGAGGAAACTATTCACAACTTGAAAGTTCACATTAGTCATCTGGTTGAAGTTTTTAATGCTCAACAAGCCAATATTGTGAATAGTATCCAAGAAGGGCGTGAATTAGATACAGAAATTGATGAGCTAGAGGAGGATGCTAGAGTAGAACACCAACAATCAATCGCACTAGATTTTGAGGATGTCGATGTTGTAGAAGAGATACTAGAGTCAACCAAGGATATTGAGGATACATATTTTGTTGACTCTGTTGTCATTAGTATTGAGAATGTAGATTGTCCCAATGTTCATGTAGTTGAGGGCATTGGTCCTCACTCCAAGCATTTTTCCACATTGTGTTTAGATGATGATATGGAAATAGAGTCGTCCGAGCCATTTGCAGAGTTGAGGAATGAGGAACAAAGTACTTACATTCTGGAATTCTTTTTGCCAGAAAATCGAGATTACACACCTCATCTAAAGGCCAAGAAGTGCAAAATACTACATTATTTTATTGGGCCAGCCAGATTCGTTCCACCATCCCAGGAGCATGATCATAGAGCAGAATCAAAACTTGGGGTCTGATTTATAAGTTCAAAGTGGAGGCAGAAAGTGATTCACGTCGTGCCGCGACGTTAAATCAAGCGCTTGTTGGGAGGCAACCCAACTTTATTGATTTATTTTTATTTTTTTTAATTAAATTATTTTTATAGTGTCAATTTTTTTATTTTCTAGGAGCATGGAAAGCAAATGTATTGGAAGGATGCACTAACAAATGCAATGGTTGGAACTAAGTGTGAGGTACCCGTACGAAGGACCAAGTTGGGAGAAGTCTGAATACCCCATGAACTGCTAGTGCTTCGGCCTTTGGCCTATCAGGGAGTTTCTTTTACCCTCTTATATGTACGGATGTGCATTGGGGACAATGCACAAATTTAAGAGTGGGGTGAGGAGATTGTCTGGGTGACTTTTCATGCTACTTTAACTGTTTTTTTTTTAAAGATTGGACTTTTCCTGATGACGGATCTTCTAGATAGTTTTCTTGAGGGAAGTAAGTCTAAAGAAAATACCAAAAAGATTTTTTGTTTTGTTAGGTAGTGTAGCAATTACCCCTTGGTTTACCACGGTTCTTTTTCAGGGGTTTTATTTGAACCGGGTAGTTAGTTTTTTTTTTTGGGAAGTAGGAGCCATTGTGTTGTGTTATGAATTGAAGCAATATCTCTTGACTTGGTTATGCCTTGAGAATAGTGAGTACTTTGGTTGTGATGCTTATACTCAATTTTTAACTCTTGGAGAAGTACCTTAAATTGTATTATCTTAACTTTTCTTAACTGCTTTGACTAGAGTCTCTATGAATCCAATCCTGAGTGAGTTATGTGCCATGTGAGTGTAAGGTTTTGCATTATTCAGTGCATTGCATTTGATGCCTAGAACTTGCCCCGTGTGTTTAGCGAAATAGTAGTTTTTTTCAGTCTTGGAAGTGATATAGGCATTTCTTGTTGAGCCATATATACATATTTTACCCACCTAATTATTATGTATCGTAGTTAACCCATTTGCTTTGAGCCTCCTGTTTCTTTGGCAACCACATTAAAAGCCTTACTCATTTGTTTGAATTAACCATCTATTTGAACCTTTTCACCTCTCATGAGCACTTGAATATTATGAACTTTGTAAAAGTTAAAGTGTGGGGTGGTTGGTTTGGCTTTTGAGTGGAACTAATTGAATAAGGAGAAATATGCACTGTTTTGAAAAAAGGAAGAGCCACTTGAATTGAAAAAAATATAGTTGGATTGTTGTGAAAAAAAAAAATAATTCCTTGATAAGTGGTGGTTCTTGACGTAAGTGTGCTTAAAGAAGAATGAGGTAATTTACATTGATGTAAATGTGGAATTTTGGTTTGACATAAGTATAGGTTAAATGTTAAAATGTATGTATTAAAATTCTTAGGGAGGTGTAGTCACTCACATATCTAAATGTATCATACCCGTCTCGTAGCCTACATTACAACCAAATAAAGTCCTAATTGATCAAAGATTGAATGAGCTCGATTAGTAGAGTAGTATACTACGGGCAAACTTATGGTGCATCTTTTGTGGCATATGAATGTTATTTCTGAGAGTGAGTGAATTCTTTCTATCTTGAGTTCCTAAGTGTTCTTAAATTTTATTGTGTGGAACTACTCTCTTTTGTTGTGTGAGGGCACTTGATTCATGAAGGAAAGGTAATGTCAGTGACCTCTATGTTAGAGTAAGTAGGTGAGTTGTGAATAATGCATGGTACTTGTGAGTCAAATCTTGAGGTGAAGATGTTACGCTTTTGTGCTTAGTCTATTTTAATACTCTTGGTGTGATGAGTTAGAAGAATTATTTAAAAAGGTCGTGTCTATAAAAAAAAAAAAAATATAGTTTGATTGCTCGAGGACGAGCAATGGTTTAAGTGTGGAGTGTTGATGATAGGCTATAATTGCATATTTTAGTCTCTTATTACACTCTAATTTACTGCACTTTAGTTGAGTTTGCGCTTTAATCGCTAGTATTTTGTACTAACGGTGTGTTTTATGCCTTGTAGGTATGATTCCGAGTTATATAGATGTTATGGAATGCATTTAAGTGATTTGGAGCCTTAAAGTTTGAGTAAAAGTTTAAGAAATTAAGCCGGGATCATGTTTGGGGGTCAAATTTGATAATTAAGTATGAACGAAGACTCGAGGAGGCATATTGCGCACTGTCTAGTGAAATAGACATAACTTTTTGCTCAGAACTCTATTTAGACTCCACAATATATGGTTGGAAAGATAACTCAAAAGGATACAAATTTAATGTTTTACATTTTCTAAATTCCAAACAGAAGAGGGTGAAATACCACAATTACAGTGGGACCGCGGCAGAACCGCGACAGAGTGTACTCGCGGACAACTGAAGAATCAGAGAGCATGTGTTGGCCGAGGTTTGACCGCGACCGCAGCAGAACCGCGGCAGGAATCGAAAATTTCAGGGACCAAAGTGCAAAATATGGGATTTTAAGCCCTAAATCCTATATTAAACAAAGGAGGCCGGCCAAGAATAAAGAGGGGACATATTTTGGATAAAAATTAGACCTAAGGAGGCAAGAGACACTACTTTAGGGTTAGACAACACCCTTAGAGGCAAGATCACATTTGGAGCAAGGCGGAGAATTCTTCTACGAGTTTTTTCTTCCTCTTCCTATTTTTCATTGTTGGTTATGACTTTTAGTATCGTA
>MU692602.1:41157-60680 GCA_026770625.1 Nicotiana glauca
AGGGTTGAGTTGTCCTACATCGGAGAGATTTGAGGTCATTGGTCTCCTTATATGGTTGGGCAATCCTCGCCTCACAAGCTAGCTTTTGGGGTTAAGTTAGGCCTAAAGTCCATTCTTATTATGGTATCTGAGCCTATACAACTCTAACAAGCACGATCCTATTTTTGTCTTTACAAGCACCAAATCCTCCAATGAGAAAAGATGGAAACACTTCTAGAGAATGTTGACAACAGTACTGGTATCAACACTATAGTTCAATTCAACCCAACTTCCCAACTGCCAATCAAACTTTGTGGCAGTCACAATTTTTCCACTTGGAAAGCTCAGTTCTCCATGCTTATGCATGGACATGACCTCTATGGATCTACCCCGACTCCCAACCCGAGCACCACTTTTGGCACCAACACGACCCCCAACCCTGCTTATACACTTTGGTTCCGTCAGGATCAACTCATTCAAAACGCCCTTATGGCATCTGTTGATCCTACCATTGCCTCCACAGTTGCTGCTGCCAAAACATTAAAACAGGCTTGGGACTCTTTGCATACTGCTTATGCAAACAAGTCCCAAACTCGGATCTTTTGCCTTTGTTATCAACTTGCCCGAATCACCAAAGACTCCCTCCCTATTACTGAATACCTTCAACGTATTCAGTCCCTTTCGGATGAACTAGCCACTGCTACTGCTGGTGCCCCTGTTACTAACTCCGAACTCATTGTCAAAATCCTTAGTGGACTTGGCCTTGAGTTTCGCAAGATATCGCTGATATACGTGCACGTGACACCATAGTAGCCTATGAAGAACTGCATGAGAAGCTGCTTGACCATGAGCTCTTTCTTCGTCACGAGAAGGCTAAGAAAATGCAGAGCCCAATCACTGCTGTGGTGGCCACTTGCAACAAACCAACCAATAATTCCAACAACCGCAACAATCGCCGTCAGAACAGTAATGATACGCCTACTGAGAATCCTCAACCATGGCGCCAGAATGCTCGCTCCAATCCGCCAGCTCAGTGGCAAGCTCCGAATAACAATAATTTCACTAATGTTATCCGATGTCAGTTGTGCAACAAAATTGGCCACATTGCAAGTGTCTGCAAATCTAATAGCCTGTTTGGCCAAGCTTTTTTTTGGGCCAAAAGTGCTTTTTTTGGCCAAAAGTGCTTTTGGCCAAAAATTTAGGCGTTTGGCCAAGCTTTTGGAAGGAAAAAAAGTGCTTTTGAGGAGAAGCAGAAGCAGTTTTGGAGAAGCAGAAAAAAGTAGCTTCTCTCCAAAAGCTCTTTTCTGAGAAACACTTTTGAAAAAAATACACTTAGAAGCAGTTTTCAAAAGCTTGGCCAAACACTAATTACTTCTCAAAAGTGCTTTTCTAATTAATTAGCCAAACACAAACTACTTCTCACCAAAAGCACTTCTCACCAAAAGCACTTGAGAAAAGCACTTCTGAAAATAAGCTGATTTTAGAAGCTTGGCCAAACGGGCTATAAATCTCACAATCACTTTGTGGGTAAAACTAATTATACTTGCGGTTTCACCTCTACTGCCAACCCATGGATTATGGATTCTAGAGCTACTCATCATCTCACAACAGAGCCACACAATTTACAGGAATATCATGGCAATGAGAATGTCTCTATGGGTGATGGTAACAAAATTCCCATAACTCATACTGGTTCAACTCAGTTAAAAGCATCAAATAATAGTTTTCATCTGACTCACACTCTATGTGCTCTTGACATCAAACGTAAACTTATCTTTGTCTCCAAATTTTGCCAAGATAATCTAACATCTACCGAACATTTTCCTTTTGATTTTCTTGTGAAGGATCTGAAAACACGAGTACCATTGGTGCGAGGCTGGAATAAACATGGATTATATGAGTGGCCCAAGTCATATCCACCACCGCCTCTGCAAGCTCACATCTCTTCTACCACGGCTTCTGTGACACCACATGGCATCGAAGACTAGGTCTTCTGCATTTCAGAGTTCGTAAGTATATCTTGAATAAATTTTCGCTTCCATTCTTTGAGCGAGACAAGTCTCTTTTTTGTAATTCTTGTTCATCTAATAAAGCCCACCGGCAACCATTTAGTCAGTTGAGTTTGTCAAGTTCCAAACCTCTTCAAATAATTTTTAGTGATTTATGGGGACCCTCTCCAGTTCTATCCATTGATAAAAAATTATATTATTGCTTGTTTGTTGATCAGTACACGCGGTATACATGGTTGTACACTTTAAAAAATAAAAGTGAGGTCAAAGAGCTTTTTCAAAAATTCCACCCTCTAATGGAAAAGCACTTCGAGACCAAAATTTTATCACTTTATATTGATGGTGGAGGGGAGTATAAAAGTCTTGACTCTTATCTCGCCCTTCACGATATCGAGCATCTTTCTACACCACCTTATACCCCTCAAAGGGTAGCTCTTGCAAAGAGACGCCATCACCATATTATTGAAAGTGCAAGAACGCTACTTCATGAGGCATCTCTTCCATCAATTTTTTGGTCATTCGCGTGTCAAGATGCTGTTTATTTAATCAATCGTCTTCCTACCTCACTTTAAATAACCAGTCCCCATTTCAAAAATTATTTGGTGAAATACCCAATTATGATGCTCTTAAAATATTTGGTTGTCTATGCTATCCTTGGCTCAAACTTTATTCTAAAATTAAACTTGAACCCAGGTCTACTCCATGTGCTTATCTCGGTTTCTCTGTAACCCATCATTACCACCAATGTTTTGATCCCGTGTCATCAAAAATTTATTTATCTCATGATGTGCAATTCTTTGAGAATATTTTTCCCTTCAGAAATTTATTTTCAAATATTGCACTTAAAGCACATAAATTGGAATGGGATAAAATCACAAATAAAAAAATCCAAAAACCACCTCTCACTTTTCCTTATTTTTAGAATTACCCCAACCCATTATAAACCCCACAGAAAATAAAATCAGTGAAATTGAACCCCTCCCTAATACGACATAATCCCTCTCCCAACATCCTTCATCTCCTAATGAAACTCCAGCTACAAATCAATCACCTCCACCCGAGATTCCCGGCGTATTACCAGTGGTACAAGCAGATTTGGGATCTTCACACACTCCTACCTCAGTATGTCTCTGTCTCTTCCTACTCTATCTACTCTTGATAATTCCCGCTATTCTAGTCTATCCCCATCGCAGTCATCTTCTGCCCGACCTCTACCACCCTCTAGACTCTATAAATTTACCTCATACACCAACCTCTTCGCCACCACAGTTAGTGTATCAACGACGCACCCCGAACCTAAAATCAACCAATTCGATGGCCCTCCTCCTACCACCATTGTTCCTCCCTTTGAGCACCAACACAATCCTTCTTCTCTCAATCGCGTAGTTACTCGCTCACAGAATAACATTCAAAAACCAAAAAAGATTTTTGACCACGTCGCTCACTTGGAACCTACACTCGTACCCCACACTTTCAAACAAGGCCTAAAACATCCGAAGTGGAGAGCAACAATGAAAAATGAATTTGATACTTTATTGAATAACCACACTTGGGAACTTGTTCCAAATGATTCCTCTAAGAATGTTGTTTCATGTAAGTGGCTTTTCAGGATTAAGAGGGAAGCGGATGGTTCTGTTGATCGCTACAAAGCGAGACTGGTTGTGAAGGGATTTACTCAGAGGCCGGGTGTTGACTTTCACTTTACTTTCAGTCCAGTGGTCACACCCACTACTGTGCGAATCATACTTGCTGTTGCCCTTCGTTTTCACTGCCCTCTTCGTTAGCTCGATGTCAACAATGCATTTCTTCAAGGTGACCTTGAAAAAGAGGTCTACATGATGCAACCTCCGGGTTTTGCTTGTGGTAATAATCCGACTCATATTTGTAAGTTGCGCAAGGCAATTTATGGCTTGAAGCAAGCACCTCGGGCTTGGTATAATGCACTCAAAGGCCATCTCTCCTACATGGGATTTGTCAAGACTGAATCTGACAAGTCCCTGTTCACTCGGCATGGCAACGCTGGTTTCATGTTTATTTTGGTATATGTTGATGATATTATAGTCACTGGTAGCAACTCTATCACTGTGAATGAGGTTATAACTTCCCTTGCTTCTCGTTTCTCAATTAAAGATTTGGGAAATCTTAATTATTTTCTTGGTGTTGAGGTGATTCGGAGTTCTGATGATATTATACTCTCTCAAGCGAATTATGTAAATGAGATCCTGAATGATGAGTTGATGGCTGATTGCAAGAGCGCTAACACACCAATGAGTGCCTCTGTTTTGCTAAAACTCAATGATGGGGCTCCGCTAACAGATGCGTCTCGCTATCGTCGAGTCCTAGGAAGACTTCAATATTTATCTTTTACAATGCCGGATATTTCCTATGTTGTCAATAAATTGTCCAAGTTTATGCAATCGCCATCTGATCTTCATTGGAAATCTGTGAAGCGTGTTCTCAGATACCTTCGTGGTACAATTCAGTTTGGCCTGCGTGTGTCCCCGAACGTTGATTTCAATTTGCACATGTATTTTGATGCGGATTGGGCTGGAGATCTCACTGACAGATCCTCCACGTCTGGCTATATTCTATTCCTTGACCTAAACCCCATAAGTTGGTCTTCCAAAAAGCAAAAAATTGTCTCTTGCTCATTAACTGAAGCCGAATATAGAGCTATTGCCAATGCTCTTGCCAAACTGTTATGGGTGAGAAACTTATTGCTTGAGATGCAGCTTCCTATTAGAGATACCCCTAAAATCTACTGTGACAACATTGGTGTCACTTATCTAAATGAGAATCCAGGCCTTAATAGTCACATGAAGCATGTCGAGGTGGATTTTCATTTTGTGTGCAACCATGTTGAACGCAAGGCGGTTCGAGTTTTTCATGTTCATTCAGCTGACCAACTAGCTGATACGCTCACTAAAGCACTTGCCAAACCAGCCTTTGATCGCAATCTGTTCAAGTTAGGCTTAGTGACACATAGTCTAACTTGAGGGGGGCGTATTGGACCTACTGTCCTTGTTACTAGTAGTTATCAATTTGTTCCTAGCATTTATCTCATTAGATTAGATTGCATTTATCTTCTAGATTAGATGATATCATAGTTAGTTCTTCAGAGTTATCTATTTGGTTGAGATAGGATTCTTTAGTTACTTGGTTTACATGAAACTCTAGAAAGGTGGTTACTGTAACTTGTATTTAAACTCATTTATGCATTCAATAAGAGAGACAGTTTTCCATCATCTATTCAAGTGTTCATAAAAAGAAGAAATCTATACTCGTCTTTGCCAGAGACTGCCTCCATTTAAGTATCCCAAAATAAGGTCCACTTTAAAGGACCATTTCATGGTTTATGATTTTCTCTCCTTGTATAGTCTACTATGTATGTTTCTATTTGTCATATGGGAGTTCACAGTTCTGATGCTTTTCGCAATAGTTTCACCAATATGATACATGCTTGGGAATAATTTTCTCAAATCCTGCTGTATGCGGAATCTTTTGTTAGATTGGTGATCACTTTCAACTGTGTGTTATACAGAATGGGCCGGATGAAAGAAGTATTCCAGGAAATACAATTGCTGTTCAAGCAGATATGCCATTTAGCGGTCTGACAACTTTTGGAACTGCATTTTTATCAAAGTTTGAGTGTTCTCAAATGCCGCATCCTGTGAGTTATGAATCAATTTACTTATACTAAAATGAAAACAACCTTTAACAAAACTCAGAAAACTTTCAACACCTTTTTTCCTGAAACAACCTCTCTCATGTTAAAAAAAGTTATTGGAGCATATTACTTTGGTGGATACTCCTGGAGTTTTATCTGGGGAAAAGCAGAGAACACAAAGGAGCTATGACTTTACTGGTGTGACGTCCTGGTTTGCTGCCAAGTGTGATCTCATCCTTCTTTTGTTTGATCCCCACAAGCTTGATATAAGCGATGAGTTCAAACGTGTGATTGCTTCTCTTCGAGGCCATGATGATAAGATACGTGTGGTTTTGAACAAGGCTGACCAAGTTGATACTCAACAAGTAAGACAAAAGAAGTTTTTTTTCCCTTCATTCATGTTCCCACCCATTTCTAGACTATGCTACTAGTTTGATTTCATCAATTGATCTCAATTGCAGCTTATGAGGGTTTATGGAGCATTGATGTGGTCTTTGGGGAAAGTTCTAAATACTCCTGAAGTTGCTCGCGTCTACATAGGGTATGATTTCTACATTTTTACAGTTAGTTCAATAATTGATTTGAATGGGCATGTTTTAGCCAACTAACGTAATTGAGTTGCACCAAAATGATATTATGAGGATGAAATTTTTAATGCAACCTGATGGATTTAGAACGTGGTAGACTAACTCCCCCTCAATGTTGGGTCAAACTTTTGGTAACATATACTCCCTCCATTTTAAAAGGAATGAACCTATTTCCTTTTTAGCCAGTTCAAAAAGAATGACCTTTTTTTAAATTTGGAAAGAATGTAACTTTAAACTTCTTATTTTACCCTTAATGAGATGATTTAAATCCACACAAATATCCATTGATTGTTTTGGACCACGAGTTTCAAAAGTCTTCTCTTTTTCCTTTAATTCCGCGCTCATTCAAATAGGTTCAAACAAATTGAAACTGAGGGAACACTAAGTTTAGATAAATCTCTGTATACCTTATGAGACGTCACATTTGCTTTGTAGATGCTATCATGTGTTTAAGATAGTTTACCAACACACACAATCACTCCTCTATCTAATGCTTAAGTGCAGATTTAATCTGGACACTTGAAAGAAAATATCTAAATATGCATGTTCACTTCAGATAATGTCTTCAAGTCCTTAGTGATATTTCAATGTAGATGGAGTATAAATAAAACTTTCATTTCCTTATGGAGTTTTACATTTTTCATTGACGCTGTGGCATTTTGCTTACACAGATCATTTAATGATAAACCAATGAATGAAGCTGCTACAGGGCCACTCGGGAAAGAACTTTTTGAAAAGGAACAAGATGATCTCCTTACAGACTTGAAAAACATACCAAAGAAGGCTTGTGATCGTCGTGTAAATCCACAATCTTACTTCGCGTCTTTATATTGCTCATATACTCTGCTTAAACTATACTTTAAACAAGGATTGAAAAGCAGGCTTTTATTGTGTACAGATCAATGAATTTGTAAAACGTGCTAGAGCTGCCAAGATACATGCATACATAATTGGTCATCTCAGAAAGGAGATGCCTGCTATGATAGGCAAAGCCAAGACACAGCAGAGACTCATAGATGAATTGGAAAATGAATTTGGAAAGGTTTAACTCTCTCAAACCCACCCGCACATTTACATATTCACTAATCTGTCATGTACACGTTCACAATGTTTATAATGTCTATACTGAGCACTAGTATTGTGTGGTAATGCCCAAGTTGTCCCAAACAGGTTCAAAGGGAATTCCATCTGCCTGCTGGGGATTTTCCAAATGTTGAACATTTCAGAGAAGTTCTCGGTGGTTATAGCTTTGATAGGTTTGAGAAGTTGAAGCCCAAGATGATACAAGATGTTGACGATATGCTTGGTTATGACATCCCTGAACTTCTCAAGAATTTCAGGAATCCTTATGACTAACGAGGCCTAGTGCTGTTAAAGTTTGCAGTTATATTTGCCTGAATTTTGTTTATTATATAACTAACTCATTGTATCTTGTAAGTTGTAACCTTATTCCTTTTTGGCCTCTCACGTTGAGAATTCTGCAAAGAATTTGGGTTCAATCAATCCATACTATCAGCCGGCAGTTATGGTGGCACATAAACACATATTCTTCAGAATTTTGAATACAGGAAGATAATTAATTCTGTGTTAGCATGTGTCTTTCTTTTATCTTGTTATTTTCTGTAAATCAAACTGAAGGGCTTACATGAAAAGCAAAAGAAACTGCACTACACGATGCCCGAAATACCAAGAAGTTCACTGAAAAGTACATAGGAAAAACTTACGCATGGTGTTTACTTCTATAGGTTATCACGGTTAAATAAAAACTAGGTAAAAGCGTGCATTATTTAATTATAAGTAATATTAGTGTATATAAAAATACATGTCATGTATTTATTAAGTTGTTGGAAACATCGAGTTTCATAGTGCAGGAAGTGGATTCACAATATAACGATTTGGGACTCAATTGATTTAAAGATAAGATAAAATTGTGAATTGGCAAACTTTGGTTAGGTGATATCAATGTATGCGATATATAACTGACATATAATCAGCATTGTACAACTCAGATGTAGACTCAAACATGAACCGATAATATATGTGCTACACAACCTTTTCAGGGAATGGACAAATTAAGTGGGTGTTTGGACATAAGAATTGTAAAATACCAAACCAGGGTGAAAATGGTATTTGAATCTAGAATTGTGTTTGGACATGACTATAATTTTGTGTTGTTTTTTGAAGTTTTGTGAATGATTTGAGTAAAATTTTAAAAAAATATCCTTTTGAAGTTTTTCAAATTTCCAAAATGCATTTATGAACAAACGGTTGTCACACCTCCTTTTTTACACACCTACCCCGAAGGACAAATGTATAGGGGAGTTTTTCCATTTAAAGTGACATTATTCAAATTAGGATTATTTATTTAATTTTAGAGTCGCCACTTGGGATATGATTGATTTTTGGTGTCCCAAGTCACCGGCTTAATTTAAATCCCAAATCGAGAAAAATTGTTGACTTCCCAATTGGAGTCTGCGAACCAGAAATTCTGTGTAAGGAATTCTTTTGACCCGAGGGAAGGTGTTAGGCAACCCCGGATCCCGTGGTTCTAGCACGGTCGCTTAAATTATTATAAATGGCATCTAATTTTTATTCATGCTCCAACCTATAGTGCAATTTTATGATTATTTACCGTTTTTAAATTATTTTTACGAAAGTGAACGTCGTTTAAGAACGTGTTTTCGGATCACGTCATATGAAATGCATCCGGATCCTCGACACATTCTTATTCAACGTTTTTGGATTTGGATTTGGGTCGCATGAAATGCACACCCGCATTTAAGAAGGTAAGATTATTAAAAACGTGCCTAAAGTGACTAACGTCTTTTTAACTTTGTGGGAGGCCGTGAAATTCGCTAAACGGCACGCCCCAAGTTCTAAGTATTTTTAATTAAGCAATTAATGAGGGCCCCGCGGTTTGTGTGTTTTTGGTTTGGCGAGGCTCATCTCATTTTATTGTTTAAAGGTCATTCTAAACAAACTAAAATCCTCTATTTATTATTTATCTCTAAAGGGCCCTAATTAATTAATATTATTAAAGTTATAGTTAAAGTAGTCAAGGAATTCGGGCTCCGGTTCAAGTCCACACTTGAACAAGAGGTAAACCTCTTAATTCAAGTATGCTACTTAACTAGAAGGCCCAAAACCTATATTGCAAAATTCATCTCAGATTTAATATACACAATATTCGAATTTTGAATTTGGCCCAAGATACTACAAATGAAAGTCATTAGCCCTGGGCCTAAAATTAGGCCTTGTATCAGTAATGTTAGGGCCCGAACTGAATGACATAAAACATCAGCCTTGGGCCTATAGATTAGCCCAAGCGAAATTCATTGAAACAATTCCAGCTATTAAACTCATGGACTAGGATAACAAATAAAGGGGAAATTCCAAATTCAATACACTTATCAATTTAATTTTAAGTCTGCTGTTCAAATGTTGGAAAGTCGATTATTCAATTTCAAAACCCGTTTCTTAATTATTTGCACTAACTATAGTGCCACTTCTACTGATACTCAATCGAGGATTCAAATTTAGTCCATAAACTGCGATGATTCCCAAAATGATAACAACGAAACTGGTTCAAACAATCGAACATGCTCTTATTGTCACATATCAACCAATGCTTAAACAAATCATGAACCCTAATGTTGTGAATACCTAACGTGAATTATACTAAATCTAAGGTGAGAGTTATACAATGACGAAAGTCTATACAGTCCAGTTTTTACACAAATTGTAAAATTCTAATCGGTTGAATCCCTCTTACTACTATTGTGCATCTAACACTGACTACCAAACAAGCTGAGGCCAAATTAGCGGAAGCCTTATGTTATTTCTTCAAATATCAAATATACATTGGCATGACTCAATCTTTCATACACCGATGGGAGCTGGAAAAATACCTGAAAATGGAATAAAATGAAGGAGAAGAGGTCAGCCAAAACAATGATCGAGCAGCAGCAGTAATGAACAATTTCTAGCAGTATTGAATAATCAACAGCCCAGGAATATGTTCAGAAGTTCAGAGATATTCAGCAATCTAACAGAAACTAACAAATCAACCCGAAACAGCTTGAACAAACCCACAATAACTCGAAATTGAGCTCAAACTACTCCTGAAACCTCTATGGAGCGAAACTCAACCAGAAACCCACTTAATTAGACCCAGGTCCACTCGAATTCAACCTCTTAACTTCAGCAATCCAAGATGAACTAAAGGATGTGAATCAATAACTAGAAAATCAAAATTATCCTAAAAGTTTCCAATGAAACAGTGTTTTTGTTTTGCTTTTTCTGAAGATTTTTTGTTGTTTTTGGTTTTTCAAATGTGGAATTTCAAATTTAGATATGAAAACTAGAGAGAGCTTTTGGGGGGATTTTTTTTTATGGCTGAAGCTTTGGGAATTTTCAGGGGTGTCAAAAAACTTGTTCAAGAAGGCATTGGGGTTGCCTTTTATAGGCAACAAATAGGGCAGAAGGTTCTAGATGGTCCTCCCATTTTTCCCTCTTTTTTAATTTCAGATTTCATTTATTAACTCTTCAATTTATGACTTTCTTCTCAAGTTACTACCCTAAGTTTACTAAAATCTACACTAAAGTCATATTCTAGAAGGCCCTAGGGTGTTCTTTTGGCTATACAATACCTATATTACCCTTATCTTGATTTTGAATTTACCATTCTTAATAAAACTGCCCTTTTCTATGCCCAAACTTCCATTAAAATCCCCCTGAAATTACTATCACTAATTAAACTCTAACAGCTATAACCAATCAACTATACTAACTTAAACTAAACAGGACTAATTAATTGAAATTGAACTAAACATCAATGAATGATGAATCAAAAATGTACAAAATAGGTTTGAAACTAAAATTTAACAGGGAACAAATACTTATCAGAAGTGCTAAAACCAGGCAAAATAAAAGAAAATTCAACTAAACTAGTAATTTGAACTAATCGGAATTAAACTAATTCGTAACAATTGAACTAACAATTAAACATTTACATTAATCAACTCAGAATCGAACAGAGATGGAAATTAGCCTAAGAGTAACCTAACATTTAGCTAAAACTGACAGACAAAAATGTATCGAAATTAAACTAACAATTGAAATTATTCAGAGGTTAGAACTACACATAATTAAATAGATAAATCGCGAATCAAATCAAAGAAAAAAATTAAAACAAAATGAGAAGGGGACTTACTGAAAGTCGGACTTCAATGCTTAATGGATTTCTAGAATTGGACTCTAATTAATGTTATAGGTTCGTTTTGTCAAAAACGAATGTATGACATTAACCGAAATCCCCAGAATTAATGAAGCTCCAGACAGGCGAAAAAATGAAAAAACCTAGATGTGAAATTGGAGCTTAACCCGGTGAGATTCAAGAGCTTTTGGCCTGAGATTCAAGGTGAGGGGAGTGAGGGAATTGCGTGATGTGAATTTGGGGATTTTTGGAGCACTTAGGGTTTTGGGCAGAATTTCAAATCGAAATTCGAGATTCCTGGTGAGGATTCGAGGGAAATAATCGATGGATTTAGCAAGAGGGAAGTGTGGAGATGTTGTGGTGTAACTTTGAAGTCATTTGGAGCTAGTGCCGTCGTGGGCGGCGGAGGCGGTGTTTACGGATTGGGATATTCGACCGATTTGGCTAAGTTTTGGAAGAAACTAAGCTCAGATCCGGATTGGGGAGGACAAAAGGGTGCTATGGTGTAATTTTGGATGAGATTGGAGACCGGCCGCCGGCGGAGCCGGCGAGAAATAGGATGTACGAGGAAGAAGATGTTTGTCTTTAGGTTTTTTAGATAATTTTATTTAATTGCATTGAACTAATAGGGACAGTTGGATGATAACAAAAGGACGGACGAGATTGATTTAAACCTAAAGATCTCGAAACGACGTAGTATTGGCATGATACTACGTCGTTTGAATGGCCTGGAGGACTGGGAGATTGGACCGGGTAAAGAGGGCGGGTTTGGACTATTTTGGTCGGGCTTGGGGTATTTTGGGTTGCTTTTGTTTTGGGCTAATAAAATTGCCTGAAAATTGGCTCAAATTTGGTCTCTAATAAAGACCACTCTCTTTAATTTATTTTCTTTTCTCTTTTTATCTTTGTTTTTTTGCATTTTGTATTTTTTTGTATTATTTTTCTGATTTTGCGAAAATTAAGATAAAGTCCTAATATATTTCAAAGCTAAACTAATTAACTCCTAAAATTATTTAAAAACTATTTCGTGACGAATTCACAATTAAAGTGAATTATTTTGTTATTTTCTTCGTATTTTGTTCTAAAACAAATTAACGCCCTAATTAATACTAAAATGCAAAATTAATTCCTAAATAAAAATGTATTATCTATTTTTTGTATTTTTCATACACAGATAAAATGTGTATATTTCAAAGCTAAACTAATTAACTCCTAAAATTATTTAAAAACTATTTCGTGACGAATTCACAATTAAAGTGAATTATTTTGTTATTTTCTTCGTATTTTGTTCTAAAACAAATTAACCCCCTAATTAATACTAAAATGCAAAATTAATTCCTAAATGAAAATGTATTATCTATTTTTTGTATTTTTCATACACAGATAAAATGCAACAATTACTAGAAAATGCCACAAAATTCACAACAAATTGTAAAATAATAAAGAAATGATTTTGTTTGGAATTTTTTGGGAATGATTCATATATAGGGCAAAAATCACGTGCTCACAACGGTGATTTCAAAAAAAGTGAATTTTTATAGAAAAAAAAGGAAAAAATTTCTTATGTCTAAACGGGCTATAAATATGAAAGAAAATAAAAGAAGTGAAAAAGAGGAAAAAGGTAGAAAAGAGCTCAGAGACGCTGTAGTATTCATCCTAGAATCGGATAACTGCGGAGACCCTTTTATCACCGCACGGAGCGCCAGAAATCATCACAGCTCTTCTGCACCAACCGGGAATCGAACCCGGGTCTGTACCGTGGCAGGGTACTATTCTACCACTAGACCACTGGTGCTTGTCGTTTCATTACGTATTTAAAACTTTAATATATTAGAGACTCTAAGCTGTGGCACAGGACACAAATGAACGGAAAAGGAATTAGCCTTTACTCGTAGACTCGTAGTTCGCAAATCTCATTCCTAATAGCGCGAACTCGCGAAACGACGAGCACCTAGGTCTGTGGCCTTTCTCCCTTCTTATGCTCACTTCTCTCTCTCTCTGCAACCCTGACTTACTCGGTGCGGTTTCTCTTTTCAGAGTGAACTTTTTGTTGAACTCAACATGTTTGATGAAATGCCTCTTACCTTTTATAGAATCCAATTGTGCTTATGCATTTCTCGTTTTAGAGTAAAGCTTTGATTTTGTTATTTGTTTCTCCTTGTAGGGAAACAAAAAGCTAACAAGATGCTGCCACAGCGGATGAAAAAGGCTATGACAGACAACCCAAAGAAATTAGCCAATTTGATTGACCTCGTAAATCTCCCTTCAACACTTAGAGAATTCATGGGTCAGTCACAGACTTCTCGCTTAGGTTGTTTTAAACGTGTCTGGTCTTACATCAAGGAAAACAATCTCCAGGTATTAACCATACTAGTAAGCCGCATCAATTAGAAAATATCATGGTTGATAGCTCTTCCGTTCCATTTTATATTACATTGTTGAACTTAATTTGAAGTTTAAAATATTATTTGACTTGCATATAACATTATTGATCGTTGAAGAATGTTAAACTAATGGTTGTAGAGTTCTTTTTGAGAAGAGGCAGATTCAGGATTTTAAGTTTATGGGTTCCGGAACAACAACCCTTTTGAATATTGTATTTTGGATAGATTTCGTAACACAAATACCTGATTTGAGCCAAAGTTAATTTTTTTTTCCTGCTAAACCCGTAGCTGAAACTGTAGACACGCCTGGTTTTGATAGAGAACATCATATCAAAGTTTAAGTTCGAATAGTTTAATGAATTTGAATTTTTAGAAAGTTGTAAAAGTTAAATGGAATGGTGTTAAACATTTTGGAACATCTCAAAAAAGGAATAATTGCCATATAAATCAGGTCAAAGGAAGTAGTTACTTGTATTTATATATTTATTATTAAATGATACTCTAGCTGTTTAGAATCTGCTTGTTTGATCATTGGCATGGTTTTCTTTTAAACAGTGTTCTGAAAATTTCTTCTAAGATAGAGTGAGAATCTAGCATTGAGACAGGCGAAGTTTGCTAAGCAAACAACATTAGACTAATGGGTCTATATGTTTGAGTGTGTCTGTAAATGAGCATTGCTAAACTATATCTACTCTGGACCGTGGAGCCAACGCTAACATGTATAGATAACAGTCAATCACCTCTGCTATCGGCTTAGGCGTATGTATAAGATTACTCTATTTCTTACGTCAGCAAACATATTCTCTTTATCAAGCAATTTTTTTCCTGATCATAGAGGAAATAGTGGTTCATTTTTCCCTTCATTTAGTCACTCAGTTTTTCTCATGTTGTTGTGTAAAATTTGCTTCCACTATGATTTTTAGATGATTTCACTTTTTTGGCTGTGGTTGTGGTCCATCAGTTGTCTGCATGCGAAACTAATGTGGTGCATACGATTTGTAGACTTTTCTAATAGGTCTGTAGGAAGCTGTTGTAGATATTTCTCCCGTCTATGTGCTTGAAATATTACATTTGATCAGTTTTAGACAGAACTGCATATGGTTTGGCTTTATTGTGACTTTTCTGTAATGCTCTGCTTTTAGGATCCTAACAACAAGAACTTAGTTAATTGCGATGAAAAGTTAAAGAGTATCTTGTTGGGTAAGCCCCAGGTTGAGCTTACTGAACTACCAACACTGATCAAGCTGCACTTCCCCAAGGCACCAAGATGATCGAGTTTGTTGTAATGTTTGGTTGATGTGCTTATCCTTGATTTTTTACTAGATTCCATGAATTTTATGAAGCACTTAGATTACACATCTTGGTAAAAAGGCTTGCTTACGGTTCAAGGTTCTACAAGTAGGAACATGTTTCATCTTCTGTGGATCTCCACAGTTGACACCATATCTCTCTGTGTAATTTCCTCCATTTTTATTTATTTTGGGTAATCATCGTATCTCCTTTTTATCTGTATCACTCTCTTTACCATTATGAGTTAACCAGGCTTCCTTGATGAACTTCATATTAGGAATGAGACTGTCTTCATCTTAAGAGATTGTTGATAAACTCTGGCTCTTTCAACTATTGTGATTCATTCTTGGAATGCTTAAGCTATTGGTATGAGTTACACAAATATTACACCTGTATATTTGTGAAAATATTTTGCACATTATTCAGGATAACATATTGTAATAGAAACCTGATTCATGATTTTATAATGGAAACATTGGAAACTAAATGTAAGAATTAACGAACGCTCTTAGGGGTGGTTAGGTACTACAATAAGTCCTGGATAGGTGTAATACATTGGCATTAAGTTACATACTGTTGATCTGAAAGGCGGATATAAAGGCTTCAAATAGAAAGTGCGTTTGTTTTGCATTCGGTATGGCTTTTTTGTACTATTCATGTACATGTCCACCACCCAACCTAACTTCCTGCACTCGTGTACAGGGTACTATTTTACCACTAGACCACTGGTGCTTGTTTACCATAAGGTGCTATACTAGCTGTGAAGGCCTTTCAGCGATTGACCTTTATTTCTCTCTTCCCCTGTCTGATCGATCGAGCTCTCATAATTGATCGCAACCCCTTGAGGTTTTTCGACAATAGGTACCAAGTCCTTTATGGCTGTGAACTAAACGATTTTGAGGATAAATAACGAATAAAAAGTTATCCCGACGTATACTCGCCCTCTCTTTCATGAGCTGGACTCGAACTAGCATCTCGGGGAGAAGCTATTGTGCTGGAACAACAAGCACCCAATTTGCCTCAATTTGCTAAAAAAAATCTTGAAACAGGACATTTGCGACTTAAATTAACATATATTCCTTACCTTGTTATCCACTTGTAATCCCCAATTCTAAGTTGCTAACTCGTCATCCATTTCTAATCACCAACGTGCTTGTTGGTTGTCCTTGCCTCCTTTATAACTTGTATAAGCAAACCCAACCTAATATAGTGTATTTCTAAAAGGAGAATAAAACTTTTGGAAGATTAATTTGGAGATCTATAAAATTATCTGCATTTTGCATATTAGAAATTCAAAGTTCAAACTTGTCCTTTGAAATTTTTTTACAAAAAAGGAAGTACAACCAATTTTGAGACGTATTCCATCAAACACGACGGGATATATGGTCAGCAAGAACATCGCAATCTTCGATTTAAATTAGAATGCACAATTGAGAAATACCATTTGAATTCAAGTGTCATGATTTCTACTTCAAATGCTCATGATTATTTGTTAACTCTTCTGCTGCTCATCTGCTAACTATGTCAACAAAAAAAAAAAAAAAAAAAAAAAAAAAAAAAAAAAAAAAAAAAAAAAAAAAAAAAAAAAAAAAAAAAAAAAAAAAAAAAAAAAAAAAAAAAAAAAAAATCCTGGGTGTGAGCGTTTTGTTTACTTACGATGAATGAGAATAACACAATGCAAGATAGGATCAGGTTTTAAAAGGTGTAGGCGCGAGATAAGACTTTTCTTCTGTCGTGAGGCGAGCCGAAAACCCCGAGGTGCTGTGGGTAAGCCTTACAGAACTTTTAATTTTTAATACTTTTAAAATAATATAAGTGAAAAAAATATTTAGAAAAGATAAAATTGCATAGAAATTATTTAAAAAATTATGAAAAAGGTGTATTCACAAGTATGGTCCGTAGAGGGTATGTACGTAGACCTTATCCTACCTTGAAGATAGTGATGCTATTTCCGATAGAGTCTTGGCTTAAGGTATGACAACCATTAGATGCATATAAAACTGCTTTTTCTTAATAGAAGCATTTCAATGCATTAACAAAAAACAACAGGTATAGTGCCTATTTCAAGTAACATAGAGTTTCTCACGTTGAACACATAATACTTCAAAAATCATAGACATATAGCAACAAATAAAAAGAAAGAGTAAAAGATTAGTACTCCTAATTTTGGATCTAAACTATTTTTATTTTATCACACCATGAATCAACAACACAAAAGCTCTTTCGATTCCTATCTCAAGATGTCACAACCTCAAATTCACTAGTCGTGATGCCATCTAACCCAACCCGTTAGGTAAGCCAATTAATAACTATCCAATTCCAATAATATTTAATAAGACAATTAAGCAAAAGAAATTATATGGATCTTATACATTTTTCAAGGACTAGTAGTACAAATCATTAGCTTCTAAGAATAGAGTTTACAAAGTTGGTATGAAGTAAATACATCATCTGTCTGAAAAGTACATAAACAGAGATTTATGAATCTAAGGCTACCACAAACAAGAGGCAACTACAACCGGAACGCAGGCATGTCTTCAATCCCAACTCTCGTCGGCCTCCTCCGCCCTACCCTCAACGTTTGGCAAAACAAAAGAATGATAACCAATTTAAGAAATTCATTGAGATGTTGAAGAGTTTGACTATCAATGTTCCTTTGGTGGAGGCACTCGAGCAAATGCCAGGGTATGCGAAATTCATGAAAGATTTGGTCACAAAGAAGAGATCAATGGAGTGTGAGACGATCAAAATGACCCATCAAGTGAGCGCAATTGTACACTCCATGTCTCCTAAGCTTGAGGACCCTGGTGCATTCACTATACCATGCACTATCGGAAGCCCCGACTTTTCAAAAGCCCTTTGTGACTTGGGGGCAAGCATCAACTTAATGTCATATTCAGTTTTCAAAACTTTGGGAATTGGGCAACCTCGCCCGACTTCAATGAGGCTCCAAATGGCGGATAGGTCTATGAAGCGGCCTTTGGGTATCATCGACGACGTCCTTGTTCGAGTTGATAAGTTCATCTTGCCGGACGACTTCGTGATTCTTGATTGTGAGGTGGACTTTGAAGTCCCAATTATTCTTGGAAGGCCTTTCCTAGCAACAGGGAAGGCTTTGGTTGATGTCGAGGCGGGAGAGTTGACCTTCCGAGTTGGTGATGAAAAGGTAGTGTTCCATGTGTGCAAATCTATGAGGCAACCAAATAGTACCGAAGTTTGCTCGTTTGTTGACATTGTCACGGCGGTGATAGTGGATGACACAAGCGCAATGATCAATGTTGAAGATCCACTTGAAGCGGTGCTTTTGAACATAGAGGCCAATGATGATGCCGGAAGAATTGAATGTGTAAATGCTTTGCATAGTATGGGATCATACTCTTATGAGCCTAGGAAGTTATCATTGGACCTTGAAAATCGTAAGACCCCTCCAACAAAGCCATCTATTGAGGAGCCGCCGGTGTTGGAGTTGAAACCAGTTCCTCCTCACCTCAGGTATGAATACTTGGGTCCTAATTTTACTTTGCATGTTATTCTTTCATCTTGCTTAACTAACTTGCAGTGTGGACGCCACTTTGGCAGTTTTACAAAAGCGCAAACGGGCGATCAGATGGACGTTGGCGGATATTCGGGGTATAAGCCCCGCCTTTTGCATGCATAAGATCATTTTGGAGGAAGATACAAGGTCTTCGCTTGAACATCAAAGAAGACTAAATGAAGCTATGCAAGAGGTAGTCAAGAAGGAGATTATCAAGTGGTTAGATGCTGGTGTGGTCTACCCAATATCGGATAGTTCATGGACCTCCCCGGTCCAATGTATTCCAAAGAAGGGAGGTATCACGGTTGTCACAAATGCAAATAATGAATTGATTCCGACCCACACGGTCACGGGTTGGAGGGTGTGCATGGATTATAGAAAGCTCAACAAGGTCACTAGGAAGGATCATTTCCCTCTACCATTTTTGGACCAAATGCTTGATAGTTTAGCGGGTCGAGCTTATTATTGCTTCCTTGATGGTTACTCGGGGTATAACCAAATTCTCATTGCCCCGGAGGATCAAGAAAAGACTACATTTACTTGTCCATATGGCACATTCGCCCTCTCAAGGATGCCTTTTGGACTTTGTAATGTCCAGCGACCTTTCAAAGATGCATGATGGCAATCTTCACCGACATGGTGGAGGACATTCTGGAGGTTTTCATGGACGATTTTAGTGTGGTGGAAGACTCATTTGAAGAATGCTTAGCGAACTTGGACAAAGTGTTGAAAAGATGTGAGGAGAACAATCTTGTACTCAATTGGGAAAAATGTCAGAGGGAATTGTCTTGGGGCACAAAATTTCAAAGAATGGTATTGAAGTTGACAAAGCAAAGATAGAGGTTATCTCAAGGCTT